>JAOPGA020000536.1:0-43882 GCA_026419775.2 Acrasis kona
TCGAAATTTTGAATTGGCTTCATTATCACTACAACCCTCGTCTTGTTCGAAAGCCCGACATCAAGATGCCCATCATGAACAATGCTACATCCGGACGTAAACCAACCCGCAGAATGACAAAAGCAAGAGGCGGGATTGTTCAAGATGAGAATGGTGGAGCAAGTGGCAGATCTGGTGATCATCTCCAAAGAAGAAAGGCACAACAAACCGCATTCGACTCCTTTGAGCAATCCAGTACACTAGCGCACGAGGACATACCCGGGACATCATCCGCCGAGGAATCTGATTCAACGCCTGATGATGAGCAAGAGCTGTTTGGAGGGTTCGACAATGAAGAGGACACCGTTGAACAAGACCCGAATGACGCGGATCTAATTGATGRCACTCACACCCCTGGGTATGAACAACAGTTTGATGATGAGCAAGAGCTGTTTGGAGGGTTCAATAATGAAGAGGACACCGTTGAACAAGACCCGAATGACGCGGATCTAATCGATGACACTCACACCCCTGCATATAGTGACAATGCTCCAACATCTAGAGAAGCAGAGGAAAGTAGTCCACCCTCTCACACACTTGTTAGAAGAAGGAGGTCTTCACGTCGGAGTGCTGCATTGGAGGATCAGGAACCTGCGCCTGTCACAACCATCGACCAGCGTCGGGCGTCTTTCGATGAGTTTGTTCAAGACACTCACAACAGAAGCGAGCATGTATCACAAGCACGCAGGATGAATGACATGGTGGAGTCAATCAAGAACAGCGATCAAACAAATGCAAGGCGTGTGTTGAGAACCAGATCCAATAAATAATATTCTCAAAGTTTATATTGTTTATTCTTTTTAGATTGTCAAATCCTTTATACATTTCATTCAGTCAAATGTGTAATCGGCATTTTGTCAAAAATTAAAAGTTCATCATTGTATGGCCTATGATGAGTAGAGCATAGTCGCTTTGGAAATTTCGAGTGAAAGTCATTTTCCGATGAGTTATCTCGAATTTTCATTTTTAAGACAAGTTTTTATTTTTAAGACATTGTTTTCATTTTTCAGATATCCGCTTGTCTTTAAATTCTCATATGAGAAATTGAAAACGTTGTTACCTTGTGCATATACCTCGAATACGTTCCTCCTGATATGAACCCTAATATAGTAATCGGGCAATATTATTTTAAAAATAATAATTTATTTTAGCGTAGCTCATTTCACCGCAACAATCCAAGGTGGACCCCCCTGGAAATATATCAATATATAACACTTTTAATATTATTATTTAAAGCAGCAACTATCGTCAATAAATCTAGATCAATGTTTCGGAAACTTTTTATTTTGAGAATTGTGACACATTAACAGCACTTAATTGTATTTTAATTTATTCATCATTTGTTGCTGAGGACCATTAGGTTTCGCTTTCGCTTTTTTAAATACGGTGCCTCCTTTATGATCTGTATATTTCGGTCGTTTGTTTGGAGAGCTCTATCTAGGTGTGGTTACAAAAGTGAATTGATTCGGCCAAATTAGTTATATTTGATACAGACGTACAAGGTGTGGAGGCTTGATTCTGCCAAATTTATAATTTGTGGTGATCTTGGTGTTGGTATCTGGAACAATTGATTTGAAGTTTTGTAGATTGGTGAATCCTGTCAATTGGAATAGTTTGAAGTTGGTGTTCTTTGGTACTTTAATCGTCTCCTTTTGTTGCTAAAAGTACAGGTGTTACATGATCGCCAACAGATATGGTCGTCCGATCTCTTTGAACTCGCTAACCTTGCCAAGACTGGTACTGACAACCTGAAGACGGCAATTAATGACGTTGTTATTGAGGCCATAAGTAACAATAAGGAAATCTATTCCCCTGAGGGCCATAAGAAATATAGAAGTGAGGGAGTCAATGGCTTAAAAGCGAAGTACAGTGTACTTTTAACAGAAGGAGAAGAAAAAGAAGCCGTCAAGGGTGAGAAGGTTGTCGAAGAGTTCGGAATTTCTGAGGACGAATTGAGGGAAATTGCCAAAAAGCATGCTGAAAGAAAGAGGAAGGAGGCAGATGAGGAAAGTAGAACAGATRAGAGCGACAAAGATGTAGAAAGTTCCTCAGATGAACAATAAAAAAGTGTTGGCAACACGTGTTTATTAGTAATAGCAACGCATGTTTTTTGGTGGTGACTACTTAATTTAATAAGTGATGGACCTTCTTCAGTTGATTGAATTTGGTGTCTGCAGGATTTCTCACTTTTGTGTTTATAAAAAGAGCCATTCCTATACAATTACATCCTAATGTATTTCCATCATCCATCATTACTTCAAAGTTCCCCACTAGTATCGGAAACTGCTTTAGAATTTCTTTAAGGCATTCCAGCTGAGAGAATTTGGATGGCGGCGTTGCTAGAATATGTTCGAAAGTCACCCCTTCCGGATAAAACTCCTGACTCCAATCACCCAGTACTTTCTGATAGTTGATGAAAGAATTTTCGCCAACTATCATAACATGGTAGTCTTTCGTTGGTCCAGTTAAAATCGATATAACGTAGACTTTCTTGCTTTCTGGAACTTCTCTTCTCAATGAACAAGGCTGCATACCAAATGATATAAACAGACTTTTTACCAGCGCCTCCTTGCGCACTAAAAGTACATCATCGTTCAAGGCGTTTGAATTATGGAGACATTTCTCCTCATAAAGTCTTTGGGCAGTCTCCTTGGTGATATTCATTGCGTTCATTTCAAAGTTGGGCAGATGACACTGACGTGACAAGTTTGGACTTCGTACCATTGGTTTTACTTTTACAAAAATTTATAATTTATAAATTATCCACACGTTCAAAAACAGTCACGTCATAGATTTAAATCCATATTTGATTCATTTTATGGATACGGTACTGCACATGCAAATAGGCTTCAACAATGCTGGTCAGTGAAGGCAGGTTTTATGTAACTCAAAGTGCTATAAATATTTCAATCATTTCATATTTAGTTAAATTATTACAATAGTTTGGCAAACTCAAAACGAACTATGCTAGACCAACATAAAAAAGACGAAAGATTATGTACTCATCATGGTGAACATGAATTGACCAAAAATAAGAAGAAAACAACAGGAAAGAAGAAGGATGAGTACATTGAGAAGTATTTATCAATCATGTTTTAGACAACCAAAAAAGCAACCAAAGAAACAGACCTAGCTGAGCCTCTCCCACTAACTCCAATGATACCACACTTTCAACATGGCATTGATGTAAATCTGCTTGTTGATGGAAATGTTGTTGGGACAGCTGTGATTTCGAAGAGACTCAAGAATGACAACTATCGGGTCAACGTCACCGAAATTAACTCGGACGCAAAAGATGAAATTTCCTTGAGATCGCACATGCTATTGAAGAATAACAAAAACACAACGACGTCGAAGAGAATTCCATTAATTCAACACCACTGTCGCCCTCACCATCCAAAAAGAACAAAGCGGAGAGCAAGAACCCCGAAAAAGACCAAGCTCCCAATGAAAGTAAAAAAACGATACCACAAACTGCACACAGGATAAACTCAAGAGGCAAAGGGAGCAAACGGACAGTGAAGAAGAGACCAACCCACCAAAAAAGTCGAAACAAACCCTACCAAACGAGGCAAAGCAAGAGATTGTATCGGATTTTTACAAAGAATTTGTAGAATTAAAGAAGCAATACGCAGAGTTGACAAAGTTGTATGAGGATGAGAGGACCCAACGCAAATACCTCACGATATTCTACAATTCAGTAGTTGTTGGCCAAAAAAAGATTGCTGATGTTCGGTTTAATTCCGATCAAGATCAAACTGTCTACTTTAGAGGGATAAACAACAAATACCAAGGAAGGGGTATCAAAAGTGGTGCATCAAGAGGCAGGGAAATACTATCACTTTTGAAAATAGGACGCTCACAGTCCTTATTCGATGTTCTTACTTTTATCCGGATGAGTCGTAAAAGTAGGCTCCCACTAGGCAATCCAGGCGCCAAACTTTTATTCGGGATTTAGATCACTACACAGCACATGGACGCCATAAAACAAATTTCTCAAAGCAATAATACCAAAATTATATTCACGAATCATTCGCCTACTGCTGGTGGTGATGCCATGGCGCAATTGCGTCAATCTATAATGGAAGCAACAGAATCCGAAGAAAAGGTGAAAGAGTTAAAGTAATTGTTGTTTGTCGTGCAGAATGTCAAACACAAAAAAAACTGCAAAGACGCAGTCTAGTTCCAATGAAAGGGAAACTAAAAAAGGCAGCGAAGTGAATCATTAAACAATTGAGAGGGTGCCAGAACACTTCTAGCCCAAATAACAAATCGCAATTTATCCTATCCAACAGACAGCATTAAAGCTGTCATCAAAACAATCATGGATGACGTCAAGAAGTGGAAGCAAGACTACAAAGAATTAAATTTGAGACAAAATCGCAAGTATGGGGTAGAGGTAACATATGTTATGGACAATGCAAAGATACATCGCTCTGCAGAGATGGCCAATTTCTTCTGAGAAAATGGTATCAAATATCAATTGAGTTGTCATTTGCATACATGAAACGTTATTTGTAAACGTATGAATCAGAACGCAGGTCAAAAATATTTATGAACAGTGATGAGCGTATGTTTCGTGTTATTAAACGTATCCCATCAGAAGTAATTCTGAATAACACAGTCCATTGTATCAATAACTGGAAAAAAGACAATTTATAATAAATTTGAGCTTGTGTTTATTGATTTATTTGTGTTTGCTACCACAGTTCTACAAAAGTAAAATCGTACATTGCCATCACAAAATTGTTTTACAATTGTAAATTGTTGGCAAAAATATGACATGCTTTTCAAATTTTTTATTTTCTCAATCAGGGGTCTAAGGTGGGTGTAAGGGACATATCCTTCATCAGAATTAGTGACGTGATCAATAAAAATTAGAACTCAACAAGTTGTTTTATTGAAGGTTTAGAATTAGAGAGGTGGAAACCAGATGGTGATTACTTCCTATTTTAATGTAGATTTTAGCATATTAATAATAATATCTGATCGACCATCGATGTCAGCATTCTTTGAAGCTTGTACCAGTGCTTCATTGATCGCATCCGATGTTACTCTTGCATCATTCATCAACATTGAAACAGCTCCTGTATTGGAATATGCTGCAGCTTCTGTCAGTGCTTCATTGATCGCATCCGATGTTACTCTTGGATCATTCATCAACTTTGAAACAGTTTCTGTATTGGAATTTCTTGCAGCTATTGCCAGTGCTTCATTGATCGCATCCGATGTTACTCTTGGATCATTCATCAACTTTGAAACAGTTTCTGTATTGGAATTTCTTGCAGCTTCTATCAGTGCTTCATTGATCGCATCCGATGTTACTCTTGAATCATTTATTAATATCTTAAAGATATTTGTTGTTCCTGAAAATCTTGCAGCTAGTATCAGTTGTTCATTGATCGTATCCGATGTTACTCTTGCATCATTCATCAACTTTGAAACAGCTCCTGTATTGGAATATGCTGCAGCTATTGCCAGTGCTTCATTGATCGCATCCGATGTTACTCTTGCATCATTCATCAACATTGAAACAGCTCCTGTATTGGAATTACTTGCAGCTATTGCCAGTACTATATTGATCGCATCCGATGTTACTCTTGCATCATTCATCAACATTGAAACAGCTTCTGTATTTGAATTACTTGCAGCTTCTATCAGTGCCTCCACCACTACTTTATTGATCTCATCCACTCTTGGATCATTTATCAACATCGAAACAGTTTCTGTATTGGATTTCATTGCAGCTATTGTCAGTACTTTATTGATCGCATCCGATGTTACTCTTGCATCATTCATCAACATTGAAACAGCTTCTATATTTGAATTTCTTGCAGCTTCTATCAGTGCTTCATTGATCGCATCCGATGTTACTCTTGCATCATTCATCAACATTGAAACAGCTTCTATATTTGAATTTCTTGCAGCTTCTATCGATGCTTTTTTAATCGCATCCGATATTACTCTTGGACCATTTATCAACATTGAAAAAGCTTCTGTATTGGAATTTCTTGCAGCTTTTATCAGTGCTTTTTTGATCGCATCCGATGTTACTCTTGGATCATTCATCAACTTTGAAACAGCTTCTGAACTTAAATTTCTTGCAGCTTCTATCAATGCTTTTTTAATCGCATCCGATATTACTCTTGGACCATTTATCAACATTGAAAAAGCTTCTGTATTTGAATTACTTGCAGCTTCTGTCAGTGCTTTTTTAATCGCATCAGATGTTACTCTTGCATCATTCATCAACGTTAAAAAAGTTTCTATATTTGAATTTCTTGCAGCTTCTATCAGTGCTTCTTTGATCGCATCCGATGTTACTCTTGAATCATTCATCAACGTTAATAAAGTGTCTGTATTTGAATTTCCTGCAGCTTCTTTCAGTGCTTTATGGATCGCATTCGATGTTACTCTTGCATCATTCATCAACATTGAAACAGTTTCTGTATTGGAATTTCTTGCAGCTTCTATCAGTGCTTCTTTGATCGCATCCGATGTTACTCTTGAATCATTCATTAATATCTTCAAGACATTTGCTCTTCCTGAATGTCTTGCAGCATCTATCAGTGCTTTATAAAATGCATCCGATGTTAATCTTGGATCATTTATCAATGTTGACACAGCTTCTGTATTTGAATATCTTGCAGCTTCCACCAGCGCTCCATTGATCATATCATACGTTACTCTTGAATATTTCATCAACTTTGAAACAGCTTCTATATTTGACTTTCTTGCAGCTTCTACCAGTGCATGATAGATTGAAGTTTCCGACAGTATGTCAAGCATCTCCTCAACAACGGATGAAATATTGTATTTTTTGATAATGTCAAGGAACAAATCCTTGACAAGCATTTCCGGCACTCTTTTCAAAAGTAGTTTACACAAGTCGATGCACGATTGTTCTGACATATCTTTCCCAAAAATCGAAATTAGATTTGAGGCAAGCTTCTGTTCGTCATCTTTGTAAATGTCAAGAGAGGCGATCAAACCAAGTACCCTCTCTTCTCTCGATAACTCGTTCTTCAAAAAATACTGCGGCTCAAGTAAAGGTTTTGGTCCGGTCTAAACAATGTAAGTACTAAATCGTAATTAATTTACAATTTCCAGTCCTTCTGCAGTCAACTCTTCTGCCTTGTTTGTTATAAAGTAATAATTGGATTTGTCCTCGTTTTCACCGCGCTGTAGGATGGGGATGCTTAACTTTGATATCAACTCTTCTGCTTTTGGTACAATGTTCTCGTACGTCACGTCCTGATCACCCTTTTCGTCAAAGCAAATGATACTTTGTTCTTCATCATCCGAGTTTGATGAGCGGAGTTTGATGATATCGATCTAACCGTGTTACATTACAAGTATTGGTGTGTTTACCTTGTGCTTCTCACCAAGAAGTTTACTATACTCTAAAAGTGCCTCGACTACAATGTGTTCATCTCTAGATGAGAGGAGAAGGCAAATACAATTCCTCCACACACGCTTGATCAATTTTCCGAAAAGCACTGGGGCAGAGGTTAATATGGCGGATTTAACGACCATCTCCTCTAAATGAAGCAGTTTCTCTACCAACTGATTCAGATTATCAAAAGTGTTGTTTGCAGAGTTCAGAAAAATGTTAACTCGTTCTAATGTTCCAGGATCTGACGATATGGCAGGGAGAGCTACTGTGTCAAGGACAGGTTCTGTGTAAAATAAGGGTAGAGTGTCTGTGTTAGGGGCATTCCTTTGTGTTATAAAATATAAAAACATTAAAGATGCGCCAACACCACCAACAATCGTACTTCCAGCCGCAACTTTATATGAAAAACGTAGGCCCTCTTCTCTGTGTTCCTCTCCTCGGGGTTCCTCTGCCATATATTTGAATTTTTGCAAACAAGTCAACCGCAAGCGTTCGGAGCAATCTTCGAAATGGACAATAAAAAGGTTACCTTCGTCTTCTCAATAGCCCCGAGCTCTTTGATGATAGTAACCCTAGTTTCGTAAGTTGTTCCCAACAAAAGTGCCAATCACAGATCATGCTAAATATACTCTTTGGGAGTTCTTGTGGAGGATGTTGAAAGGGCTTGAGTAGTCGAATTGGATAGGGGAATCGGTGTCTGATTTCATGTTGCATAGCGGTTTGTAGGTTGATGGGGATAGTGATATCTTCACAGACTTTTGATGGATTCGGGTTTTCCGTCTTAGGTTTTGGAATTTGTTATTCTGATTGTTAAGTAGTTTTAAGGTTTGTAGTGCAGCCTTACGTCCGCTTCCTATACCCGTATTAAAGAAATCAAGTGGTTCCTGCTGACTACGGAGAGATCTTAAAAGGACTGCCTTCTTTAGATGTTGGTAGTTTGTCTTCTTATTATCTAAATTAATGATGACAGTGTTATAATTGTGTTAGTAACAAAGTTAAAGTGCTTGAGTATCACCACCTATACTTTCAGCACTTGGGTCGGGCGCTTATAGATTTTATACTCTACCGAGTCTGTTAAAGTATATTTCTTCTATGTTGTCTTTGTGTTTGTTATTTATGCTTCTATTTTTGATTCTCATAGTTAAGATGCTATACCCATGTTTTAGCACTTCGGGTAGGCGGTTAATTTGAATGGATAGCAAAATCTATATTCAAAGTGAATTGGATAACCAACAATTAGTTTAATCAAGTATAACATATCCCTTACAAACCTAAAAAACGACTTAAGTCGTATTTTTGGCTTTTCCCACCTTAGACCCCTGATACAATAAGTGATAATTTTTGATGTAGAATTGATTGAGAAAATAAAAAATATTCAGTACTCAAAGGGATATAAAATAAAATGGTATAGTTTATTAGAAGAGTAATAAACAACCAACTCTTCTAAACTAACTAGATTTTCTAACAAATCAATCATAACATCAGAAGTGTCTTTTGCTGTATTAATTGATTGGTTCGCATGGCGTAGAAATCTGTCAACTTTTTCTAATGTTCCATCATCCAACGTTGTGTCAAGGACAGATAATATTTCAAGGAAAAGTGGAGGATCTGTGTTAGGGGCATGTACAAGTACCACAATTTGTTGAGTCTGTCTACTCCATTGTGTTCTTCCTGTAAAATTCAAGTAGACCATTGTGGCACTTTATCTTGAATGTGTTAAGACATCAATCTTTTACATTGAGTTGTACTTTTGAGGTGTTCTATACCCTTTGGTTGAGATTGTTTCATTATTTTTTCTAGACTGATAAATGTTGTTCAACATTTGAAAATCTCATTTTGTTGAGGTCATCGTCAGCATATGTCCGCTCGAAATCTTCAACCTCATGTCTCTTTTTCGGTTGTCTAACAGTTACAATAAAAAATGTCAAAGAACTTCCTCAAGCTGATCCCAAGCGGACTGAAGTACCAGTTGAACACCAGTGCGAAGAGAATAACTTGTAATGTTTTTCTAACCAAGAGAATTGATTTCTTGCCAAATGGTAGGAGATATAGTTCTGTCGCGAATGAACCAGAAAAACCAAAAACAAACGAAGAGGTTATATTGACCGATGATGCACCTTCTACCAATGTATACAACGACGAAGAAGGCGCTTTTCATGAGAACAAGTTGGAGGACGATGTTAACATTCCGATCTTTTTGAGGCTTTGGAGGGATTACTTTGTAAAATATGCTTTGATTACTTTGGGAACGATCTCTGTAATATGGATCTTGTACGACGTCACCGATTGGTTCAGCAGCATGTACAATACATTACGAACATTTATTAATTTAATAATAGGACCATCAAAGGAACAGCAAAATACATGTTCTCATCAGGTCTAATTGTAGGACTTCTTTTGTCCACCATTGCATGGAGAGTAAGACAGTATGTTTATTACGTTTAGCATTGATTCAAACTTTATAGATTCTTCACCATCCGTTCTGCGAGCGTGTACAAGGCTGCCTTAAGAAAAGTTGTCATGGACGAACGCGTCATGAGCAAAATGAAGGCACCGTTGAAACCAGCCAAGGTGTGTATGACTTTTTATTAATCTTGCTGATGATTTATAGTTTAGAGCACATGCTTATGAATATCCAGACATGAAGAACATGTATGACGTACCTTTGACCCGTAAACTCCAATTCTGGAAACCTCCACGCATGCAAATGGTTTTCAGAGTCCAAGATGCAAATAACAAACAAGCTGAAGTTTTCTTGGAAGTAAGCAAGAGGCCTGGAAGAGAAAATATTCTCTCTGATAGGTTCAAGTTCCATTCCCTAACCGTTGAGCTACCAAACCAAGAAATTGTTAACATCAAAGGAGAAAAGATTGACTACGACCCTAAGAATGGTGTCTTTTAAAGTAGTTCCGATTGATAGAAATAAATCTTGTTGTTCAGCTTGAGTGTTTAATCTCTTGACATCTCACTTACATTCATGATTAATTTTAGAAAAGAATTTTTACAATGTCGATTATTGATCTTCCACACGAAGCCCTTCTCGTAAGATTTTATTTATCTACCATCTGATCATCTTTGTAGCATGTGTTCCATTACCTCGTGATTGAGGATTTACGTCAAACTATATTCGTCTGCAAAGATTTTTATAAACTTCATGTATGTTCAGTGCTCTCACTTATATCTTCACACATACGTAGAACTCAGAAGACTTTTACTCTGTATGGAAGACAATTTCAAAAGCATTCTGTGAGCAGTTAGTGGTAGCTCCAGGTGTTGTAGAGCACATTGACTTATACCACAAATGGCGGCCAATAGCTTTACATTTAGAAAGTAAGAAATTACCCTCCTACTTCCCTTATACTTTAGAAATACAGAATGCTGATTATCAACAAAAAGACATTATTCTAGAGCACACATTAATTGCAGAACCTATACGGGCATCCACAATAGATTATGCAGAGCAAGATGTAGATGTAAGCGGCTCGCCTTTATATAATTTTAATCATCAATAAATAGAAAACAAGAGATGCATCTTTATCCACCTTTTGGAGTTCTAAAGGTTCTGACTCTGAAAAATCCAACGAAACTACGATCTACAGTCTGGTCAATCCAGAGTACGCTCAGGACAGGAGTCTTCTATGCTCAAATTACACTAGCTGTACCAAAGGAAACATTGGCATCACAAGCATAAAATCACTCCTAGTTAAGTTTTTTGAGGCCAGATACCAATTGTAAGTTTTATTCAACTAAAACGTTTAACATTGTATAGTAGGAACATTTATGCATCTCGTAGCGTAAGAGTCTCCATCACAGACCAAGCGAATAATGTGTTGTGGAGTTCGGAAGAAATCAAAGTCAATCATTCTTCAGAAGTACAAGAAATCAACTGTCCAGTCGTCATCATTGAAAAGCTTGACAAAAAAGAAACAATTATTCCGAAAGTACAACGACCAGACATTGAGCATTTTTTGGACGAGGACGATGACACTGATATGGAATATGAGGATGAGGAAGAAGAAGAAAATACATTACATAGAGCGATTAGAGCAACTTTGACACATGAAGAGGTAGCTGACGCCGTACAAATGTATCAAGGAGACGCTTTGATAATGTTTTTGAATAATTTAGCAAAAAAAAAGATTCAAATCATTTCTGCAACGAGGTTACATTCGGATAAGCTGTCCAAGATTACGTCCAACAAGGAGGGACGATTGCTTTTAAGGGTTGATTATTTGGGAAAGATACAGAAACAGCCAGGTGATGAGTTGTACTATACGTGTGTTGAATTCTTGGATCTTGTTGGCGACGCAACTACTGTTTAATAAAAACAAATTATCACTCACATGTGGTCATTAATTAATTTATATAATTTATTTAACAATCATGTCAATAAAGTGTTTATGAAATGTTAGATCCTCTGTTAACTCTGGGTGAAAAACTGTTGCCAACATGTGTTCCTGCTGCGCTGCTACAATGACATTTTTATCTTTGAATTGTAATGTAGCCAGAACTTGAACGTCGGAATCTGTATTCATTATGGCAGGGGCTCTAATAAAAACTCCTGGATAGCTTTTGTCTGCGCCATCAATATGTACTTCAATGTCTTTTTCGAAACTTTGGGCTTGTGATCCAAAATAGTTTCTGCTAATGGTCATGTTCATTTGACCTAATAATTTCTTGCCTTCTGACATGTACTCCCTGTTCATGTTTTCAATGTCTCTTGATAATAAAATCGCACCAGCACAAGTACCCCACACTGGCTTTTTAGACTTTAGATAAGAACTCGAAATTCCCTGAAGTACATTCAGATCCTGATCCTTATAAAAATTTTTGTGCATTTGAGACATGTTGCTTATAACGCTCATTGCTGTTGATTCTCCACCTGGTATAATCAGACCATCTATTTGATCTAATTGGCTCGCCCTTCTTACTTCCACGGCATTTATAGTATATTCCGGGTAATCAGGTGATAATCGAAGAATACTTTCAATATGTTCTCTAAATGCGCCTTGAAGTGCTAAAACACCAATAGTTATAGTCTTTCGATCTCCCATTTTTTGACGGAACTCAGCATGGCAAATTCCTCGCTTACAAGACGGATAGCTTCTAGGCTAAACGGATCTCCGGAAACGAGTTCAAAATCAATTTCGTCTCTGATATCCACAAACAACAAACAATAATGGTAACAGGCACAAACGGAACAACTACCAATGGCGATCACAAGACTGGCACCTTCAAGGTTAAGACAGGGCTTGCACAAATGTTAAAGGGAGGCGTGATTATGGATGTCGTTAACGCCGAACAAGCTAAGATCGCAGAAGAAGCAGGAGCAGTAGCGGTTATGGCCTTAGAAAAAATACCTAGCGACATTCGTAAATCAGGGGGTGTGTGTCGAATGACCGATCCAAAACTAATTAAGGAGATTCAAGCAGCAGTTAGTATACCTGTGATGGCCAAGGTCAGAATCGGACACTTTGTAGAGGCTCAAGTTCTACAATCAATAAACGTCGATTTTATTGATGAGAGCGAGGTGCTAACCAATGCCGACGACGAGTACCACATTGATAAGAATACATTCAGCATCCCATTTGTATGTGGTAGCAGAGATTTGGGTGAGGCCATGAGAAGAGTAAACGAGGGAGCAGCAATGATCCGCTCAAAGGGTGAAGCAGGTACAGGCAACGTGGTACACGCCGTCAAGCACGCACGTGCAATCAATTCACAAATCAAAAAACTTCAGTCAATGTCAGACGAAGAGATCAGCGACTATGCAAAAGAACAAAGAGTACCTCTAGAGTTAGTACAAAAGATCCAAAAAGAACAAAAGCTTCCGGTTGTATTATTTGCTGCTGGTGGAATTGCAACCCCTGCTGATGCCGCACTCATGATGCAATTAGGCATGGACGGTGTCTTTGTTGGTTCAGGTATTTTCAAGTCAACAAATCCATCCAAAATGGCCAGAGCCATTGTTCAAGCAACTACAAACTATCAAGATCCACATGTCATAGCTGATGTAAGCACAGATTTGGGCGACGCCATGCCTGGTCTCAACGACAAGGGACTAGACGAGCGATGGGCGGTAAAAGAATATGGACCTGGTGTGAAAGGTCATGTATCCACAAAGATCAATTAGATCTATGAAAATAAAAAATTGTTGTTATTCACACAATGTTGGTGTTACAAAATTATAACGTTTTATGGATCATTTTTGTTCCGAGTGAATGATGCATGGGATTGGTTCGGGGTATAATACGCGGGATTATATAGATCAAACAAAAATCGGAACAAAGAAAATCCGTAACACAAACAATGACAAAAGTGAGAGCTGACCAAGAGGATTGCACTGCAACATCACACGAACAGTTCCACAAGCCAGAGCTATCTAAGAGGTCGCACCACTTCCGCGTCAATCCAGCCTTCTTTGGCGTCAAGAGCGTCATTATGGCTGACCCCTATGATGCAGTATCAAATCCCAATGGCGTGTTGAGCATTGGTGTAGCCCACAATATTCTGGTTTCGGACATCATGTGCGAAAAGATTGACCAAATCAACAAGAAGCACAAGACCGATCCCGTTGATTTGGACTACACTGACTACACAGGTTCCCCTCAATTCAAGGTAGCTCTAGCACACATGTTGAAGAAACATGTGTTCCGCACCAAGCACCAGGTTGAACCAAAGCACGTTGTTGCATTCAATGGGGCCGTGTCAATCATTGAGAACGTGATGGCCGCTCTATGCGATGACAATGAGTATGTCATGATTCCTGCACCAATGTACCATGCATTTGAGAATGACATCAACAAGAGGTTTAACTGCAGAGTGTTACCTATGCACATGGCCTATGATCCGGAAATTAACGAATTTGTCATAGACAAGAGCATTGCACAACGCACATTAAACCAAGCAAGAGAAAAGGGTCTTAACGTACGCGCCTTCCTACTGTGTCAACCAAACAATCCTACAGGAGACATTTACCATAGAGAAATCATTGAGTGGCTCATTGACTGGACTGCCAAGGAGGGAATTCATTTCATTAGCGACGAAGTTTATGCATTGAGTGTATTCACATCAAGTCCAACCCCATTCATATCGGCAGGAGAAATCATGCTTGAAGCACTAAATGAAAAGTCACCCTCACTAAGGCACCATGACTACAGCCATGTACACATCATTTATTCTCTAAGTAAAGATTTCACTTTGAACGGCTTCAGAGTGGGTGTCCTATACACACATCACATTGACCTTTTGGAGACCATGAGAGCCGTCGGTATGTACCATGAGATTAGCACACAATCACAGACATTGCTTACACACATGCTGTTGGATGATGAGTTTGTAGAGTACTTTACAAAAACCAACCAAGAGAGATTAACAAATACATACGTTCAAGCCGCAGCCATCCTTGACAAGTACAACATTCCATTCGTCAAACCAAACGCTGGTGTGTTCCTGTGGATCAACTTTGAACATCTAATACGTAAAAAGTTAAAAAAGCAAGAAATTGATATGGTTGATGAGAAGTTATTCTGGGATGGAATGCTGCTTCAGGCCAAAGTATACTTGCCAGCTGGTCACTTTTTCCACTGCGACATTCCTGGTTGGTTTAGACTTTGTTTTACTTGCAAGAGCTTGAGTATTGTAGAAACATGTGTAAAAAGAATAGTCGACTGGGCGAACTTGTAACTTGTATCATATTTATTTAATAAACATAACATTGGCCTAAATGATAGACGTTTGATTCTTTCCCATCACAACAGGTCTTGATGTTTGTTCTTTTTTGTAAATGAAGTATGAGGTGTTACTTTTGGGAGAACGTTTGGAGGATGGAGTTTGCAACATTTGCAGCACGGTGATTAGGAATAACAAAATATTGCATCTTTTAAATTGTGGAGATGGTACTCAAAAATATTTTATCGACAATAATTTGAGCTTTGCACGCGTACAGGTCATTTTGATTACTAATCTTGGTAGGCAGATTTTTGGATTGCCAGGGTTCTTAGCAATGTTGTTATACAAAAAGCCCCATGATAAACAAACAACCGTTATTGGACCCAAAGGATTAAAGGACCATCTCAAAAACATATTCATGATAACAGACACATACATTTCAAAACTCAATTTGGTAATTATGGAGGTTGATGGCACTGAACAAGAGCAAGTTTTTAAATTTGACATTGAATCTAAAACGTCAATGTTGTTTCATGCTTATGCAGTAAGTGGCAACCAACAGAAAATTGTTTATAAAATGGGAGAGTGTAGGATGACAATTGATAGACACAAAGCAATGGACATGGGTGTGACTCAAGGTTGTCATTTTAAAGATTTGAGTAACTATAAACCGGTTACACTGGAGACGGGTATAACTATCGATCCTTCCCAGCTTACAAAAATAACCTATAATAAAGCGTTATTAGTTTGTCCAACCATTAGTGAAATGGAAGTACATGATTTGAAACAAATTATCTCAAATGTCTTGAACGTCATGATTGTGTCTCCTCAAACAAATGATTTTGTTCAATGTTCACAATTTCTGGGCAGTCTTTTGATTGCACCTTCTCATTTACATAAAAAAGAATTATGGTGTTCGGACGGTGTGGATTTGAAACAGGTCTCCTGTGAAGGTATTAATTTTTAAATAAAGGCACTTACACAAACTACTTCATGTTCTTGCTTTTGTAAGATTACCACATAAGACAACTAGACTAGTTCACAATGGTAGTCATTGAGGAAGTAAACGATCCGAAAAATATAGAACAGGACAGAGAAGCACACAAGAGGTACAAGCGAGTCCCGAAGAAACCTAGTAACATTAATCGGTTCAAACAAAGCGAAGATGATTCTGTGATCATCCCAAACAAATCAGCCGAACGAAGGAGGGAGAAGAGAGAGAAAGAAGACAGAAGGATCAAAATATATATAGCCTCTGTGCTTGTAGCAAGTATCGTGTTGGGATTTGCACCTCTAAGACACCTTAACAAACCAAAGCTTCTTAATAGGTTTATTCATACTTTTATAACACCGTTTACAAGTGTTTTCAAAGTGTCGGCACTCTGTCTTTTTGGTGCACTTGTGTTGGTAGTTCAAGATTAACGCATCGTCATTATTAGCATGTTCTGGTTGTTCACCCCATGAGTTATTTCTTTGGAATCCAAACGTTAATTAAATAAAAAAAACTTAATTTATTCATCATTCAAATGTTTGGCAATCTCCATAGATTTTAAAAGTGTTTGACTAGGTTGGTGTATAGCTCCAGAAACAAATTCCTCATTTTCTTGATGCTTTGCTTCATATACGTCACTTTTATCTGACTCCTCCATACTTGGTGCGTTCGCATTCTCAAGTCTTCTCATATATTCATGAGGGCCCATTGTTTCTGCTATAGCCTCCAACTCTTCTTTTGATGGTTCTGTTGTGTTCATTTTGTTATATTTAGTTAGTGATTTATATATAGATCGTAATTAAGCGAGAACAGAGTACCTCAAACAGGTTATTGTTTGTTTGATCGATACTGAGTATAATCGATAGATGTTCAAAAGGGCTTCCATCGAATATCAAAACAACATTGAAACATTTTCACTTTTAATTTTCAAAACAATTTTGTAGATTTTGTCGCAACACTATTCTAAAGTTTGTAGTTTGTGACTTAGACATTAATCTTTTGTATTCTGAACCACAATTTACATACATGTGATGTGGAACAATTTTTATTTTCCTGTCTGCGTTGAAATACAGTAAAGCATAATGTCAAAGCAAATTGTTTGTGACTTTTCATTGTTACAATGTGAAATTCTTACACCACAAACATTAATTCATTAATCCCATTTAGTATATTAATGCTATTATTACACAGTGATCGTGACTGTTAAATCTATTTTTGAACGAATCTCTTCCAAATAAACACAGTCATGAAAAACGAAGTCCCGCCGAGGTTATTAAAGGACCTTGCAGAGGAAGACATACAAGACATACTAGACACTATTTCTCAACAAAGTTCTACAAGCAAAGATAAATTCGACTACGTCGAGGAAGCACAGCAAGGTCTTTCACCAGTCGCGTCCGCAGAACCGTCAACAAGCATTACATCTGACAACAAAATTGTATTCGTACAGTATGATCCTAAGATAAAGAAGGTTGGTGGCGATAAAACATTAATGTCAAGAGGGGATACATTCGCCAAGAAGAAGACTTTGTATGACGAGTTTAAATGTAGATTTGACTTCCGGTAGGGACATGTTATTTATGTACATTATCAAACATTTATTAAATTATAGTAGTTATTTAAGTTGGTTGTTAGTCTCATAGAATTAATCTCATCTTTGATGCGGTCGACAACACAGTCCGAGAACATCATCAATTCTACCAAACAGGGTGCGCTTAATGTATCTGGATGATAGCAGCATATATGTTCTTCTAAGAAGTGACATACCGCTCGCCCACATCTACGTCGGCCCTCGGGTGCC
The DNA here is from genome assembly GCA_026419775.2 of Acrasis kona. NCBI lineage: Eukaryota > Heterolobosea > Eutetramitea > Acrasida > Acrasidae > Acrasis > Acrasis kona. The sequence goes on from JAOPGA020000536.1 coordinate 17,899, forward strand.
GTGGGAACTATTTCCGGAATCCTGAAAGTAGGAACCCAACCACGAATTAAATCTCCTAAATTTTTATTTTGGTTTTACAAATGATCTAACTGGTTGTGTCTTCTCAACGTACACCTTGTCACCTACTTTTAATTTCTTACCCAGACATGAGGTGGAATGGACGAGGTTAATTGCAAAAATAGGATTCTCAAGAAGTTCATCATGCCTGTACTGACTAATTACGCTGCGGAGATCAAGATCCTTCTTTCCTGTGTTTGGATTAACATTTGGGATAGTACACCTCGCACAAGGTTTTACATTATAAAATATCATATTTTGTTCTCCTATTCGTAAGGTGTGCCATTCATCTTCTTCATAAACTCTTTTAGCACCTTCTACAACAATATTGGGACGGAAACGCACAACATCCAAATCATTTTTAGCGCGCAACCTCACATCTCTTGTGGAGGTCATGGACGCCAACAGAAGTGGATATCCATCAGCGAAGCCCGTGTTATTGACTGGCTTTGGTATTAAATCTAGGAATGGCTTTAAGTACTCCTCTCCACCCTCTCTAACATGAGATGCATCTGGAACTCTGACAAGCCTGACGTTTGTGCCAATAATGTTTGAAATCCAGTCTGCTACTTGGTCTCCGCAATCAACTGAGTTGCACATTTTGCCCCATATCTCCACTTTTCTTGTTGCATCTCCTTCTCTAACTTGGTCGTCATCCCTTAATGTGATGTCAGGATGGTTTTCACTGTACAATATCAATTGTGAAAGGTCTTTGGATAGTTTAGCGCTTATTAGTGCCAACTTGGGACATTCTCTTTGTGTGTAAAATCTAAATCCTTGTTTCCCTTCTTTTACAACCATCCACCTTCTATCCTTTGCTAACCCGTATTCTGTAACATACCATTCATCTGCTGTAAATCCACCGACAGATTTCACTGGGAATATGTGTATAGATGATACCCTAGCTGCATAATCTGAGTTTGAAAATCTGGTGAAGAATCTATATAGTGTCAATACAACAGAAATAAATACAATACAACTTGCAACCACACAAGCCGTGAAAGTGTCCATCAAATATTTCTGTCAAGGTCAACCTTTGTGAACGAACTAAAATAGTGGTTCAAAACAACTTTATCTCACTGTTACAGAGTAGTCCATCTATCAAATAGCCTTAAACAAAGCAAACAGAGCAGTCGATCACAACTTGCGACTGACAAAGAATGTTAGGCTAGTTTCTGGGAAATTAAGAAAATGATCAATACGGACTTAGCACTGAAACAGACTGAATCCATTATACCAAATGGAATCTACTTTTGCGACTATAACTCTACCTAATTATCCTGTATTAAATTACACTGTCTTTATTTATAAGCTCATGTACTCCGAAACAAACTACGCTCTTTTTAAATCCTCTTTGCTTTCTACTTTTTTGTGGTTTGTTCGCTTATGGTTAACATTCTAAAAATAAATCGACGTTTTGACATTCAACTATTTTAAAATGTTATTTCCAACACGTGCAAGCCTCACACTAAGTTATTCAAAGAAGGTTGCAGATGTAGACGATTTCTATAATGCATGTAGCACTGGAGACCTTCAACAACTCATTATGTCGGTCTCACAACAGACAGATGTCCACAAGATAAAATATAATGCTCACAACGGATGTACTCCTGTTCACATTGCCGCAAGACACAACAACATTCTAATATTACAATATTTATGCGACATGCTAGGTATGGCCATAGATTCACTAGATAAATACTCTGCGACACCATTGATGTATGCTTGCGCATCAGGTAGTCTAGAAGCAGTAGAATACTTGTGTGCATGTGGTGCCAACGTCAATCACAAAGATTTTTATGAATTCTCACCACTCCTGATGGCTTTAAGGGTCAGTGACTTTAGAGTAGCAGACATACTGCTTATGCAAACCAAAATTGATGTAAATTTGAAAATAACGACCAAGGGAGGAACACTTTTGCACTACTTCTGCGAAACTGGGAGCATCGAAGCGTTAAACTACCTGTTAAAGATCAAAGATATAAGCCTCCTAAGAGCAGACCGTCATGGAGAAACATGTCTCTTCATGGCCGTTGCAGCCAACCCTGAAATAATAAAAACAATATGCGGTGCAAGCAAACGCCATGGAGGCATGACATTTAGAAGGCTTATAAGCTCCCACAACCAAAAATACCACAATATACTTCATGCCTGGGCACAGAATGAAAGCGCGTCGGTAGAGAACCTTGACATATTGGTGAAGGAAATTGCACAAGAGTCTTATTCGCTACTAATCAGTCTAATAAACGAACAAGATAAGAAACTTGGAAATACACCACTACATTACCTCCTCCGCAGAAAATCAAAATCAGAAGAACACGTCGAAGCCTATTGCAACTATTTCCGTTACATTCAATTTTGGAAGACGAACTTGAACGGAGACACGCCTCTACAACAGGCAGTCAGATCAAATGATTTTTATTCTGTACAAATGCTAGCATCAGCCGATCGATGTGGTTGGAGTTTGTGCGTAATTGATGCCATGAATTTAACACCAGAGCTACTCAGTTTAGAACTTCACCGCCCAAAAATCACACAAACACTATTATCGGCAAAGAAGACATGCAACGAAAAAACACCACTCCATCACATTGAACAGGACCGTAACGCACATGCATTCACAGTACTTTTGTTCCCACCATGCAATACTTTTGTAAATGATCTCACTGCAGAATCCATAGATCGTATTTATCGTGCCGGTGGTTGCCTTCTGGAACTTTCGACAGGTAGCACAGAGTTTGTTCACTCAACTCATCCAAGCGTTCTTCCTCACATCATGTTGAGCGACCAGGATCAAACAGTCGCAGACTTTTACAATATAAAAGATGAAAGAAAATCCAAAAAGTCCGTCTTCAAGAGGATCGCAGAGATGCGTAGAGGATCTTCTTCACAACTACAACCACTTCCAATCATACAAGAAGCAGTTCCCATAAGAAGAGCTTTTAGCGCCTCAGGAAAAAAACTTTCACATGGTGTCACATCAAAAAAATCAAAAAATCAGCCCACAGAAGTTCAGGACGGAATTATCGTGTTGGACAAAGACGGAACCACATTATTTAGATACAGAGGCGACGTTCACATTTCAGAAACACTTGACGTCATTGCCACATGCATGTCCATCAAGAATCAAGACACATCCTTCCATCACATTATCAACGAACCAAAAGATGACGTTTACGATTGGGCCTTTAGAGATGAACGGGTGGTTAGAAGTTTTGTGAAAGCAGTTGTGAGAGAATGGAGACAAGAAGTTGATTTCGACGTTGAGAAGATTATCAGAGCCGCCGGTGACACCGACAAGAGAAACCTACTAAAAAGAAAATTTGATTTTTCGGGACATGAAACAGATGACCAACGCACATTAGAGATTTATGAACACTACATTACTTATAGGAACGCTACAAGTAGGGTGGATGCAAGAAAAGATGCCTTGTTGTGTTTTTCAAGATGTGATGTTGCTGACACATGTGGAGGATATGCGAAACCAATTAGCAGGAGGCCAAGATCAATAGACTTTGCAAAGATTAAGATTTAATGTACTTTTTAATGTTTGTGTGTGATGCATTTTTTCGAGGTCATGTTGATAGTATGTATTTGGTTGCAAGTTTGCTTGTAATGCGTTTTTTTGTACGTAAATAACAGTTTTGTGAATTTCTTACTTGTTGTTTCTCGTTTTTTTTGTGAGTGGAATTTCGTTAGAAGAGTTCTTATTGTGTTGGTTGTAAGGAGGATCTGTTTGACTACATTTGGGAGCGATAATCCTTCTGAACTAACAAATTTTAGGATAGGAAACAATAGTGGGTTAGATGTACAAAAGATTAATTGCGTTGGTTTTGGTTGTAGCCGTTGCTTGGCTAATACATTTCCGAAACAACCTTCTCGATAAGGTTACCGTCATGAGTGGGAATGGTGCTCCACCACCTGGTCTTACAGATTCGGCACCAGAGCTTTTAGAAAACACATCTGATAAAGTAATCTTATGGGAGACAGCATCTAAAGTTGTAGAGGGAATTAAATCTAATGACGATAAACCGAGCCCAATAACTAAATACTTGAGATACAATATGAGAAGGTTCACAAACCTACCTCAAGCTTACATAATGAAGTACATGGTGGAGGAGTCTGCAAAGAAAACCTTTGAGTATTCTTATTTGGACGATTTAAATTTTAGTGAAGGCGATGTAGTTTGTGGGATATACAAGGTCGTCCAAAGAAGTTCTGAAAAGATAGAGCTCTCCTTTTTACCTTTACCCAATTCTAAGGGACCTCAAATTAAAGGTAGATTAATCATCTCATTCAAAGATGTAGGAGATGGAAAGACTAAGGTTTCTAATGGACTTGTAATGTGGAGGAATAAAGATGATAATTTAACCCTACCTCTAGAAAGAGCAGTCGGTAGGTGGTTGCACGAATTAATGACATGCTGGTTAGTAGATTCTGGTTCTGCTTATGTAATAGAACAATCTGTATGAAATGTTCAAGTCAATAAATTCATAACAAGTATTGTTTATTGGTTTCCCAAAGCCTTCTTGATGTTCTCATTAGCGTCGCTCATGAATACCTCATTGTCCTTTTGGTTGTTGAGTGTTCTTGGTTTGGAGTCAGTGCTGTCGATTCTTTGTCTTTGTGTTTCCTCTTTTTGTGTGGTTCTGTTGTTATCCATTGTGTTGTGTTTTGTTATTAATTATGTTGTATCATGGTAAGCGAGCATCGCTTTTATACTCTTTCTTTTGTTATTTTTGAATATAACCGTACTTATATTAAGATCGGCTCAATCATTTTAGAATCGATAGATCAAAATTGTTGTAAAGACGATCTATGCAATTGTAATAATAAGGAAGCACAAACTCACTTCTTCTCTTCTATGATTAGAAGCACTATCTACGCCAGTCATTCAAAATACTAAAACTTCATATTCAGGAAAACTATTTTATTCTCCTCAACAAAATACAAATTAATTAATTATTTACATTGTCATCCTTCTCTTGATTCCGGTGCTCTTACTCAAACAGTTTACTTTTACTACATCCAAACCATCTCCTTTAGATGGAACACCAATCACATCTTCACCGTTGTTGGCACAAATGGTAGAGAATCTGTGGTCATTTCCACACTCTGTAAATGTCTCTCCATTAAATGTTACAAGTTTATTATCATATTTTCTGATAGCGAACACTGTGTTTCCTCTACTGACACTTATATCTCTAACTCTTGCAATCGAGTCAGCAGTAACCCACATTTGTAACTTGTATTCAAAGTACATTGGGCGATCTTTAAAGTTGATTCCCCACAATGAAGCCACCCCATCGAACTTGCGAACGCCTACACTAAATTCTTTTAACTTTTGGGACCCAACTTCTTGCCAGTGGTTATTCTTGCCACTGTTATTAAGGAACAAGGGAGTGCCATCGTCGGACAATGCATATATTTTAGTCTTTAAAAGTGCTTTGCTCTTTATTACTTTTATTTTAATGATCCTGTAGGATGAACTGTTTGAAATGTTCAAATCCTTGAGGGTTGAACCTTTGTATTGAAAGACATTTCCAACAATGTCAACCACATAAACTTCTCCTCTCTTTGTAACGCAGACGTCCCTAACGTGAATTCCGTTCAGGTCGATTTGCTCCCACTTGTCATTCTTTCGGTGGAAGAAATTCCCTTTGTGACTAATCCCGTACACCATAGTGTCATTCATTCCCGAAGACAACCTTCTTATTCCTTCATCACATACGGACCTTCTTATTCTGTCCTTCTCTACATTAATCTCTTCTTTTATCAAATCTTTTTTTCTACTTTCGCACATTGTCTGATTGTATTTTCTTTGGAGTGCAGCAATATCATTTTTGAGTCTTTGGCTCTGAGCTAGAGTAAATTCGGGAGTAATTTTTTGTACTTCCTGATCTACTACCACTTCATTATCATAAGATACGTTACATTCACGTAACATTTGCTCTAAACTTATTTCCTGTGATACCCATAGAGATGAGTGGCGAGGTGTATGCATTGACGACATTGTGTGCATTATTAATTAGGAGGTTTGAAGTATTTTTGTACTTTATAAATATACCGCCAAAAGTTAAAAATACAAATCTTAAAATATCTTACCAAAACCGGTCATCGAATCACCATTATCAGAAAAGAAGTTCACCACGATAGAAGGACAATAATAGTGCACTTCGCCATGGTTAGTGAGCTTAATGATTATAGGTACAGTTAGTAGTACGGGAGTTTGTTGTCGTTCTGGTTGTTAAAGATGAGACAGGGCGAATCTAATTCAACTACGGCAGACTGACTACTTCCTCTGTTGAACCTAACTACGGTAGTAGGACGTAGGGATGGCTGACTACGCCAAAACAACAACCCTCATAACCTGTACTTACCATACAGGACATTGTGAAACCATATAGGGATAAAATCCAACGTGTAAGATACTGCGGAGCTTATAAACTTATTTATTATACCATGGCTAAGCTACTACGGAGCTTATTATACAGATATTACGGAGTCTAGTATACAAGTCAAAAAGCTACTACGGAGCTTAATATACATACGATTCGTTAACTATGTTCACTTACTTCTTAGTTCTTTTCCTAGATGTACTCCTCCATTCGGCTTCCACTAAAGTCTGGGAGCTGACTACTCAAAAATAAATTGAAATTTACTTTTGCTTCCCCTCTTTTCAACCTTACGATACTTCCAACCAAGTTAATTGCTATCTGTGGGAACAGTTGCTGTAAACAAATGTCCGCAATATTCATTTCGTTACGAAATATCTGCATCCTTTCTTGGCATAATAATGCAATATTTGATGTTTTTTGAGGTTGATCAATCTAAAGGCGCAATCGATGGGAGTCCTATTAGTCTGTGCGGTCGTACTTTCGATTTCGCTTGTGACTCTACAGCAGAATGCTAACATGACCATATCTACAATGAGCACCATTATCACACCTGTTCTAAGCAATGCATGCCACGTAGACTTTAAAGAAGTTATTAGCGCCAATTGGAGTTACCCTTCGACATACTTTGAGAGACCTGTTGATGATTTTATTACATACTTTGGAAGTACGAACATTGGTAGCTTTTCTGTTACTCCATATACAGCTGGCGTAACAATTAAATCAACTGGTACAAGGAGGAACGAGACAACAAAAAGACAGATTTTGTGGTTTACTTTCTACAACACCTCTAACAACGCGCCACTTTCAAATCTAACTTTCAGACTGCAGTGGGATTACGTAGGTGCGTTATGGTCCGACTATAACAGCGACACCAACGTTATCAAATACACTTATAACCTGAACACATCCATTGACACAATTACCACTCTATACAGATTCTACTGGTCAGGAATGGATCCTTCATCGTTGATAACCGACAAAAGATATCTCGTCAACGCAAACTCAACATGGCTCGTATTGCAGCGAAACAACCTCACTACCGTTGACAGTTGGGCACCAACCGTCACTTTCCCTACCAAAATATCGCTATGCACAACCGTAACCATCATTAATCCTGCATCCATAGGTATCGTTGCAGCGTTCGGAGGCCTGGCACTCTTCTTCTTTATGATTATGGTCTTGGGGTGTATACTATATGAGGTCGTTCATTTCAGAAGAAAACAAATGGAAGACAGAATCCAAAATGCACAAAGAATAGAAAAACAAAACCTTTTAGACAATGAGCTTGGTTAAATGAAAGTTTTAATAAAACAACATTTGATATCGTGGTGGCCGGTAAACTATTCCAGGAAACTTGTATTTTAATAACCGCTCTTCTTCTAAATCCTCTCTCTGCTGTCTCTCATAAATCTTGCTCATATCTGACTCTTCATCCATTTCGAATAATTCCACATCACTAGAGAATGAAGTTGAAGAATGTTCAGAGTGTTCGCACTGTAGCGTCGATATTATGACTTTGTGCTTGTGCATAATGTTTTTGAGTTGGCTATACAAGTCCTCCATCCGTTCCTTATTTATATGAGTCATTAGTGCGTGCTGGCAATGTTGTATTTCGTCAAAGATCAAACAACTGGAGTCCATCAGCTTGCTCCTCAACTCAAACTGTAGCTTCCCCGAAGAAAGTAATCCTTCCAGTTCTTCCATCTCTACGTCATTTTCTTCTTCTTCCTGGTGGTGGTGGTTAAAAGTCTCTTGTTGTACATGGGCCAGCTTCAAGTTTAGAGAATTCTTGAAGCTTACAGAGTTGACAACCTTTTTAAAGAATTGTTTACTTGTTAGGTTTTCACAGTGTGCGTGGCTATATTTTTTTGAATACTTCCGGATACAAGCACAGGTAAGCTCTATGACTTCCTCCAGAATGTTGACGGCTTCGTTTTCAATGGTTATGAGTTGGTTGAGGTTGCTGCCAACCTGGTTCAGACGTGAAGGTTGGGAGCTGAATTGGAACATGTCGCTGTCGAGGGCCCAAGGCAAGTGTTCACTACCGGTGGCCATACCCCAGTCGTGGTCACATTGACGTACACAGTCTTCAAACCTACTTTTTATTTTTTGAAGCATACAACACCGTGAAACGAGCCGCTTGATAACAGACGAAGTACTAGGTGAGTCGAGTTGGCTGTTCTTCCTTGGCGACGGTGTATAGGATCGCCTTACTTGACGGTGTACGTCATAGGCTTGGTGTATAGTAGTTTTCTTTTCATTGGTTGGCTCGACCACTGTTGCCTTCTTTTGTTCACAGTTAATCTTCGGTATTACAATGTTATAGTCCTGCTTAGATATTGTCATATTAAGTTTTGTATCTGTTGCTATTGTTGTTGTTGCGTTGTTTTGCTTTACGGCCTGTTCAGACTGTATTTTCGCTTGGCTGGCTCTTCGTTCTGCCACCGTGTTTCTTTTCCGTGATGTGAGATTATTCTCTCTGATCGCCCTCACTGAATCTTCATTATCCGCAGTCAGTATCATTAGTGGAATATGATGTATGTGATGTGTGCGTGCCAAACTTTTGTATGGTGTAAACAATCTGATTGTCCTGAATGGGTAAATATGGTGATGTAAAATTAGAATACCCTAACAGGGAGATTTAATAGAAATAGTTAATAGTAAAAGACTTTATATGTTGAACGAAAATAAAAATAGCCGTAAACCAACGATTTCAACGCTCTGGAAGGTGAACCTCCAAGGCCCTTGACCGTGTGAAGGCAAACACAAAAGGGAACTGGCAAGGTCTCTTGGAAGAGGTTTCAACATTTAAATGGACAGGAAGCGAATCATTTTTTAAATATGCCAACAGTCATTATCTTTTACATTCATATCAAAAACCAAACCTACATTCATTAATCATCACATTTTATTTGCTTAGGTAGGTATACATGTGTTCAAATGTATTTGCTTCGTTCATTCATTTTCAAAGCTCTCTCTAAATCTTCATTACTTCTTCTGTTCATTTTCTTCTAGAATGATTTTGGGCCGGACCTGTAGACGACAACTCTATAGCAGTCCTCAACTCATAACAAACTTGGTCTCAGTGTGAACGTCCTTCGGACTAATTAACTTCAAGTATAGTAACACTTTTATCGTTAACGATTAAATAATCCGCGTTCTTTTTATCCGAAAGGAAATCCATAAAGCCGTCAGATTTTTAACACCACCAAAAAGTAATAGGAACTCACAGAGAATATATGGAAGTGCTCAAAATTCAACGGATAACAAAAAGAAAGGAAGAAAAAAAATCACTCATCATGTATTTTATTAAATAACAAAACTAAACCTTGTTTATATTGATTCTGTTCCTGTATGGTCAATCGACTATTACCACCACCAACAGCAACGCCGCTCTCCACCATCACCGCTCTCTTTATTCCATCGCCAAATCTCTTCCACTCCACAATCTGATTCGACTTTTTGAACAATTCAACAATCAAATCAATCATTTCGCGATTCAAATCACATCCAAAACACAATTCATTAATCAATTCCAAAATAACCTCTCCTCTCTTCTTAATCGTAAATGGATCCAAATCACTAATCAATTCCAAATCTTGCAATTGATTTACGATTTCGTCCAGAATACGATTGCCGACTGTCAAACACTCCGATTCGACTTGTTCGTCCTCCATGAACAATTCATCCATTTGATTCACGAATCCAAATGGTAATTTGAATTGACTCTTACAATTCAAATAAGTAATCACTGCGACCAAACATTTCAATTTTGCACAATTTGATTTTGGAAATGGAAAATCATTAATCACTTTGACTAATCCCCTAATCAAATACAAAACGCCATGTTCTGGATGATTGGGCAAACTAATTAAAGTATTAATCAAGATCATCACGACGTTAATGATTTGATCGCTCGTCGATTTGATCACCTCCACGATCATTCCATTATTATTATTATTCTCTTCATGATCGACGTTATTGGTAGTGGTAGTGGTCGTGGTGGTCATCACTACTAATGGTATTTCGAATAATGTTTGTATGGATTGTTTAATCAATACGTCGCATTGTGCCAATAAATGATTTTGGGCACAGAATTGACTGGTCAGTAAATATAATTTACATCGAATTAATTGATCGTCTATGCTGGGGATCGTGACGTGACAATACGCGACGCATGCTTTTATGAAATCAATTGTTTTTTTCGAATGTTTTCTGTTCAGGTATACATTCAAATCGTTTATGATTTTTAAAGTATTTTGGACCAAATGGGATTTGATCGAATCGAAGTGATGGAAATGTCTCCTACATTCCACCATGAAATTTAATTCCTTTTCGAATCGAGTGTTGTTGAATGTGTTGAATCGAACTGCGGTGATGAATCGAATCAATAAATTCGAAATTTCGTCTTGAGTTGATTTGGGCGTTAATGGATTGATGGAATCATGAATGGATTTGGCTAGGTCGAAAATGGATTGTAGCACCACCGGATCGTCGAATGTCATTTTGCGAATGGAAATGATTTTTAGGATGGATTGGCTGACTTGTAATTGAAATGATAATTTTAACAAATCAAAAATGTTCATCAGGTGATCCATGTGAAATACTTGAATGATGGTTTCTCCGATCGGTAAGTGTTCGAATAGAGTCAATAATACGTTTTGTATTTCTTGTTGTAAATGTTCGATTCCATTTGATGATGATGATGATGCATCGGATGATGATGTTGATGTGGAGGATTGTAAAATGTGTTTGTAGAGATCGTTGACGAGTATGTTGACTTGTTTGAGCGAAAAGTTCTTGCATACGAATTCCATGAATACGTTTGAAATGGGCAAGTAATCGTTCAACGATTCAATCTTGGTCACCACCTTCCATATTTCATTCAACACTTCTAATTTGACATTTTGTGGCGGCGATGATGCACAGAGTTTTTGACCGAGAGATGCGTATAAAATGTGTTTGGCACATGTTTGATCGTTTGCTACTTTGCATAATTGAACAATGTTCAAAATATTGGTTGAAATCAACTTGGCGTCGAACGATCGAATGAGAGCATTTAAAAATACTGCATCTCTCCAATTGGTGTTTTGGTACTTTTCTAGGATGAATGTGAATTGGGTCTCGTCTTGACATTCTTTACCCATGGTCTCGCTAATGTAATCGATGCACGGAACGAATAAATCAATGTATTGTCCAGGTACGTTCATTTGGTAAATGACGTCGTGATTGATGCGATCGATTGTTTCTAGCGGCGAAAGCGATTGTTTGTAAATGCTTTCCATCATGTCGTGATATAATGACGATCGATTTTCGAACGAAAGTGTTGGTATGTGATCTTGGATTTTTCTTGCTAGGTATAACCTACAGTAATTTGCTACTAGTGGATCTCCGATTCCACGAATGGATCGTATGAGTCTGGAAACTTCCTTGTCGAGAGCGGCTTGCTTCTTGTCTTCTGGTAACAAGTATTCGTGACATGCTAACAGACTCATTTCTACGCATAACCTTCCGATGAGTTCTCTGACGGAGGCTACCTTGTAGAACCAATTCCTACACATTTCTTTGGCATCTTCGCTGACGTCGGCGGATGTGAATTTGGTGGGGAGGCGTGCCGTGACTCTGTTGGTGATTGGGTCGATGGTGCTGGACTTTTCTCTGATGCGAGTGTGGACAAGTCTTCCGAAGGTGTCGAGGACTTCGCTCACGAGGACGAACATGCTAGGATAGAATTGTGGAACAAGGTTGGTGGCAAGCATCTTGCTGCACTTTATGACAATTTTTAATGATTTGACACGGTCGTTGGTAACGTTCCATGCTTCTGATAATTCTTCGTTGAGACCTTCTAAGAGCTTGAGTAATTCTTGTTGGTTCATGTACTGCTCTGCCTCTCTTCCTTGTTTCTTTTCGGTATCTAATTGCTCCAACCTCATTTTGCGACGCTCTTCTGGCGTGATGATTTTATTTCTAGGGTCATAAGAGTCGTCGCCATAATTCTGACCGGCATCTTGATCCAAGATTTTACTGATGACTGGAATGTTCTTTTCTGTGGTATATTTTTTCAGGTAGCCTACTTTCTTTGCTGGCCAGTTCAAAAAACTTTTACGCCTCATGTTACCAACTCCCACGTTGAGTTGACCGGTGATCATGCTAGCGCTTACTTCAGCAGGTTTCGAAAACATGTCTGATAGTGGGTCGTACGCTTTCGATGGGGAGAGAGGGTCTGTGGGTTGTAACTTTGTTGGTGACTTTGGTGAGGTCACAGAGACATTTGGGGACAGTGGGTGCTTCTTCACGTTGGCATGTGTTTCCAAGGTCTTTGAAAGTTGTTCTCTCTCTTCCTCATAGTCCCTTTGACGGGGCTGCCAAATGTTCTTACTCACGGTCATCAAGCTTCAACCTTGGTTGATTGTAAGTAGAATACATTCACAAAAAAGCATAGATGACCACAACAACAAGCAAAACTTTGAAAAACTATTTTTATTTTCGACCTTCAATGGATCTCCTTACTTCGTCTGGATGTTTATAAACCGCTCCATAGTCATGTGGATCAATACCAAATGTATGTTCAAAACCTCTCCTCATTTTCGTCCGTAAGTTCGGTTCTGTATACTTTACTTCTTGTCTTTGTCTTTTGCTTCTCTTTTCTAAAGTAGGTTCCACTTCTGATTGTGGGATAAATGTGTTTTGGTCTTGAACTTGAGTGGGAACAATGTTTGTAGTTGTTGTTAACTTTGGTCGGTGTCTTCTTGGTTTGATGACTGTTGGTTGAGAGATTTGTACATTCTGAACTGGAGTGGATACTGATAGGTTTGAAAGTGCTTCGTTTAATGCTTCGCTTGGATCTGGAGTTCTTGGTATCATATCTGGAACTGGCTTTGGTGTTTCGAAGATAGGGACTGGAGTGGGTTGATGGATGGTATTTTGGATATCAACTACTTTTGGGACTAGAGTTGTGACTGGTTGTGATGGGCTTTCTATGGGTTCTTGAGCAAAGCTTACACACTTTTGAGTTTTATTTGATGGAGCGACCGGTTGGTCTCTGTGGTAGTAGCTACTCAAGAAGCGGTTTTCACCTTCTAGTCTGGCCTTCTCCAACTTGATCCTTTCGTACTCTCTATTTTTATTTTGCAGTTCTTGTCTCAATGCATGCATATGCTTGTTCATCTGAGAGTTTTGACTAACCATAACTGCGTTTCTCTGCTTGAGATCAGATACTGCTTTATCCATGATTTGAATGTCTTTTTGTTGAGAGTCGTATGACTTCATCAAAATCCTCAGTTCCTAACTATTAGTTGAATGTCTACGTCTATAACTTACTATCCTAGCATCCTGTAATGTCGCACTAGAATTATTCAAAAAGTTTGTCACACGTAAGCAATTTGATCTATAAACTAGTTGAGAGTTTGAAGACTCTATCGTATCCATATTCAAGTTGTTTTGTTTGTTGGGTGCTATTTTTCTCTTTTTTGTTACAAAAAAAAGACACGCACGACTCAATTGCACCCCTAATGCAGAGTCAGCAACAGCTGAGTGATATTGTTAAATTATATAACCAACCCAAATCTGTACAATTCTTCAAGTATTCCGAACAATCCCAAAGTGCGAAAAGGTTAGTTTTTTTTTAACAAAATGTTCAATCCTCTTCAGGGCCTTATCATGGGGCGTCTACTTTTACGAAAGAACAGAAATTAAAAGTGCACGCGATGCTTTTGTAAAAGCCGGTGAATTACTATCAAGAGTCAACACTCATCTCAACGATGTTGTTTCCAAAATTGAAAATAACAACACCCAACGACAACAAACCTCACCACCGGAAGACCTATTACAAACCGGCAAAGAATTATTTCTCAAAACCATCATGTTGATTGAAATCATTGATGCCCAGTTAAAAAACACAACATCACAACCATTCAAAAAACCATCAACACCCACCAACAACGACACAAGTCCCACCAACTCATCCAGCCCCAATCAACTATCCCGGTTCAAAAAAATTCTATCCATTTTCAAAAAACCAAATCAATCAAAAATGAACCCAAATACATTAATCACACCGACCACATTACCATCACCCTCCACATTATCATCGCCTTCATCATCATCAACATCAGAAGTGCCTCCATCATCAGATGACCATCATCAAAATGCAACTTCAACCATCACTCAACCCACATTACAACAAACGCCAGATCAATCGCCAGAAACATTACTCAATCTAAAAGAACGATTAGCAAGAGTCATGAGTAATCAACAATCATCATCGTCACCACATCAAGTTTACATTGTAACGCAACCACCCACATCACAACCAACTTCAGTCAACACGCCCACCAACGACACCAACATCGATCACAATCTGCTCAAGAGAATCAATTCAATCTCCACGCCCCCATCCTCATCCACATCATCATCCTCCATCAAATCCAATCCATCCAAATCATCACTTTTACAAAACACAACGGGAGTGAGTCGCTCCAGTAGCGACAAGCGATGCGAAGTTGTATTATCGCAGATCCAAAACAATCTAAATCACATGCTGCGCAGAGGTATCTTTGGCGATTTGAACCATAATCAAAATCATCGACTCGTCACAAAAAACATTTTCAACGCATTAATCATCTCGTTGGAGAATTTGGATTCGATGAGGACCAGCATCATACAATACCTAAATCGATCGAATCCCCATTTCAATCATTACCATCACGATCAACAACAATTAACAGGAGATGAAATCAACCAAAACATTTTCACCACGAGATCGGATTATTTGATTTATACTCAAGTACTACGCATCGTACATTTCATCAAGCATGCAGAATTATCGTCGCCCAGAAGAAAATCAAATCAAAAAGAACAAGAAGAAGAATCAATCACGCAACAACAACAAGTTTTAAAAAGATATCAAACATTTTTCGAATTGAGCGATTTTAATTGTTATTTGTTACACGTTAAAATGTATACAGAGAATTTCGATCACACCATTTCAAATCTAGTGGAATTGGAAAAGATTTTGATCGATTTCGATCGATTCGTGGAACGAGAAAAAACGAGATTCGATCAAGATGAAGAATTTCATTTCGTGAACACGTCGACTCGTTTGAATCATGAATTTCAAATCAGAATCATGGACCTGAAGGTTTATTTCGGAGTGGATACTTACGTCACTTCGACTCATGATTTTGAAAATGATGATGGGAATGCGTCCTTGATGCAATTGTTGAATTGTGTGAAATGTTGGATCCGAATCGAAAATAAAGTACTTGGTGCCGATACTCTTGTCAATTGTTTATTTCATAAGTGGTTACAATTATATGTTAATAAATTATATTCATGTGATGAATTGTATTCTCGAAGCGAATCGAATCCCAAATCCTACTTGGTTCAATTTGCGAGTCGTTTGATTTTTCAATGTGATCGGGTGGTCAGGGATTGTGATGAATTGTGTAATCGTTTTTCTTGTTGTTTTTTGTTTCCTGATTATGAACTTGATTTTTCCGATATTATTTGTATAGAACATGCCATGCATTTATCGGCCGATATCGATAGGTTTTGTAAGGAATGCGTCAGGCATCAGAGCGATAGGCTTTCTCAGAATCGAATGGATTTTGATACCAGCATCGCAATGTTTCATAAGCTTTGTCCGAAAATAAAATCAACGTTCCGTTGGTTGAAGCGTAGGTGTGATAAGGTTCATGCGTATCCGTTGGGCGAAATTTTGTGTGATGTGATTGGTAAATGTATAACCATACCTTTTATGAATCGTCTGAATGACTATTACAATAAAGCGATTACTTTTAATAAGGTGCAAACTGCACAAGAAAATGTTTTGTTTACTAGTAGTTGTGTTGATGTTACTAATGCCTTGTTGAAGCCGCTCGGCATGATTATTGAATTGGACTTTTCTTTGGTCAATCAAAAACATCCTCAGTTGATTCTTTACTTGCAAAATATTAGATCCGTGTTACAACAATACTTGACATTGTTGAGACATGATGTAGAGAAGGAACTCAATCAAAAACAGCAAGTGAGACCGGTCAATGGTTATCACTGGCGAGATAAAAATAAATCCAACGCTTTTAATGTAGCGGAGAGAATAGAAAGAGCTTCCATACAGTTTAATAATGTTAATGGTGTTTTTCTGCAATTTAAATTAATTCTTACCAGTTTCAATAATAATTATTTCAATAGCGATTTGAATGATGGTGATGTGGTTGAGGAAGAAGATACCAACCAACTAGAAGATGTCCAACAAGAAAAACAACAAGATGAAGATTTGTATCAAGATGATTCCGTTGTTGTAGTGAACGATGACCAAGATGAATATGATTATGATATGCTTAGTATATACCAACAATATGGTACCAATGGTGTTATTGCTGATGTTTTTGATTTAAAATGTGTAAAAGATTTGTTAGATGATATTAGAAAAGCAACCCACTCTATTGCGTCCTTCTTTTCTCAATGGATTTTTACGTTAAACGAAGCCAGGTTACGTGCAGTGTTTAGACAAGAAGATCCTCAAGCTTTGAATGTGTTGCTTCAGAGCATGGATAGATTCTTTACTGTTTTATCAGAACATTTGTACATAGAGTTACTACATGAAGTACTCAAACATTTATTTGTCTTGCTGATTCAACACTTGTTAAAAATTCTCTTGTCTCATAACACCTCCAATAGTCTCAATATTGGCGTCAATAACAGTCATATTTTAGACTATGATGCAACCTTTAGAACTCCTGTCGAAAAGTCTTTTCATGGGTTTAGGGAATTATTCCTTGCCGATGGAGAAGGTTTGTCCCAAAATTTCCTTGACCAATATTCTAGAGAACTACAAGCTATTCTCAAC
The DNA here is from genome assembly GCA_026419775.2 of Acrasis kona. Taxonomy (NCBI): domain Eukaryota; phylum Heterolobosea; class Eutetramitea; order Acrasida; family Acrasidae; genus Acrasis; species Acrasis kona. The sequence goes on from JAOPGA020000536.1 coordinate 35,203, forward strand.
ATTTACAATCATGATACCCAGTCATTGATTCAATTGTATAAAACACTCACCAACGACGACTCTTTTGTTTTGTTATCCATTGTAGAAACTAATGGTGCTGACATTTCGGATTCTGTATCTGTTCATAGTGACTCTAGCAGCACGGACTCTAGCGTAATGCTTCAGAACATGCACCAACAAGTCATGATGACCACCATTGCCAATGTAAACCTCGATAATACTTCTACCGCCTCCAATCCATCTGTCCAAAAACAAGAAGTCGAATTCCTAAATCCAGAACTTATTTTGCTGCTTTTAGGAATGAGGAGAAAGGACAAGGAAGCAAGAATTTTTGTAAAAAAGCAGATCAAAAAGAAATAAATCAATTTACACTATCAACAACTTTTCCATCTTCTTGATCCGCAGGTGGGTCTTCATTATCGTGAATGGTCCATATCTTGAGAATACCTTGAACGTCGGTTGTGATTAGCTTTCCTGACCTGTAGGCAACATTTAAAACTCTTGACGTCCCATGCGTGTATGTAGCGATGCGTTCCCCAGTGTTCACATTCCAAACATTAATCTTTCCATCTTCGCCAACACTCACTAACAGTCCATGTCCCAATGTAGTAACTTGTCTCACATATGTCTCGTGTGCTTCTTCCATCACCAACTTGCAAGTATATTCGTTGACTTCCCAAATGCGAATGGTTCCGTCGAAACTTCCGGTAGCTAATGTGCGATCGTCTAATAGGGCCATCGTGACCACTGCATCCGTGTGGCCGACTAATTTTGTAATCTCCTTAGTCCTCTTAAAATCAAAAATGTGGATTTGACCGTTACTATTTCCTGCGGCGATACGGTTGCCGGGTAGAACTTCGATGCAATGTACTTTGAATTCGCTCTCGAAGGAAGCGAGCTCTTTGCACAAGTGAATGTCACCAAGATAACACTTGCCGTCGCAACCTACAAAGAAGTAACGGTCGCCGAAGGCGATCAAATCCTTTTGGCCGTAACAGATATCGGACCCCGTGAGATGTTTTTTTGGACTCACATATTGTTTCTTGTGATCAAAAATTTTGACCATTCTGGTGTCGAAGGTACACGCTATCATGTTCTCTGGCGTCAAACTGGCGAGACTCGATACCTTGCCGAGTTGACGGTAGTCGCATTGTTTTTCTCCATTTAATGAGAATAATTGAATACCTGAATCCCTATGACCAACTGCCACCAAATTATCGTGATGCTCTAGGGCTGCCATGCACAAGATGGTATCTTTGGTGTTGACAGTATGGTCTGCTGTAGTTACATTTTTCAGCCGTTCTTCATCTAGTTTAGGTAATGTTGTTATTTTCTTGACATAATCCAAAACGTGCTGTCTGTAAATAAGACGTATATTGTCCATGGTTTGTTGTTTGGACTGAATGTCAAATTGCTAACCAAAATATCGCTTAGTCAACCTAGAAGTAATTAATCCTCCATTCCGATATTGATTGGGAGGGTACACATAAGGTGAATGTGGAAGGTGAAGGAAATTATCAGCTGAACTTCGAGTGAAAGTGTGTGTTAATAGTGCTATAATAGGATTCACACAAGTAACGTTGACATTCATTTTATTGATTTGGGTTGGTGACTGTTGCTACCTTCTTTTACTACTCAATTGAATGTACCGTGGAGGGTAGAAGAGAGGATTTTTGTTGGTTTTGACTTGTTAGTCCTTAGAATTTTAGCAAAATCTGCCTTGATTACATCCTATGCTGCAAAAGTCCATAATAAACTGGCTGCTTGCTCTTTATGCTACTTCATTGGCGCAATGTTACTGAGTTCTTTAGCCTGTATCTTATATGTGCGATACTCTCAAATGTTACTTTCACAAGGAGCCGTCGCTAATCATTGAGTACACCTGATCATACGTGTCATTTTGTAAAAGAAATGAACAAAGGTGTTAAAGTTTTGGTCTGGTCGGGCATTCCGAACTTTAGGCAAACACTTGAATCCTGCTCAGTAAAGCTGAAATCTAAATTGAAGTATAATGTTACGTTTGAATCTGTGCAGTCCCATTCTTCATTTATGGATTCCCTAGAAAAATTCAAACCAGATGTACTCATCTCTGATCCTTCAGAATTATCATCTGATTCATGGAAAGTATTATTGAAGGGGGAACCTATAAAATGGATACAATCCACGTGGGCGGGAGTAGATTCAGTAATGAGAACAATAAACACCGTGGAAGATATAGACAAAAGTAACATTCAAGTTGTATTGACAAAAAAAGGAGGATTCGGTCCTCACATTGCTGAATATTCAATTCAACACATATTGAATAATGAGAGGCAGCTCAAAAATCTATATGCCAATCAAAAAGACAAACAATGGATTGATTCAGATTATGAGTATAGAACTTTGAATACACGCACTGTTGGTGTAATGGGCTGTGGAGACATAGGAAGTCACGTTGCCAAGACATTTAAGCACGCTTTCTCCACAAAAGTACATGTTTTAAGAAGAAGCACTACAAACAAAGAAGAGTACATTGACGAGTTATTTCAAACAAAGAATTTGAAAGATTTCTTGTCTAGTGGTCTGGATTACTTGATAAATACTTTACCGTCCACAGCAGAGACAAAGGGCATTTTAAATAGCGATGTACTTTCTAACTGCAAAAACAATAAATTACTATTTATAAATGTAGGAAGAGGTGATTCCATCACTGAAAGTCAAATTATTAAGGCACTTGATGAGAAATGGATCTCTGGTGCCATCTTGGATGTTTTTGAAAAAGAACCTCTCCCCTCTGACAGTAGACTGTGGGCAAGAGAAGATGTAGTTATCACTCCTCATGTATCGGCAAAAAGTTTTCCATACGAAACTGCACAAATATTCTTTGAGAACTTGGAGAGGTACATGAATGGAAAGCCCCTCACCAATGTAGTGAACTGGGAGGCAGGTTATTAATTGTAATAAACCTTTGTAATGAAAATCTACTTTTATTTTTCAAATGTCGTCCATAACAAAATCAATCTCTTTTATCGTGTTGATTATTTCCTCACCAACATCAATGTGTTCTGCTTCGTACTGTTCCATGAATAGTTTGATCAGTTCATGGTCGATTACATTCCTGGTTTCGTACCTGGGCTTTAATAAAAGTTTGTCTCCCCAGTTGTCCATCACAAAGTCGCATGCTTCGCTAAGTGCCTTGTATTGTTGCTTAGTCAAGTCATGTACGTGATACAAGCTACCAGAAATACCCAAGAGGACAGAACAAGAATCAAATCTACGAATCCTTGTGATAATCTCAGCGTCGAGATAATACCGACAAAGATTGTTAATTTGACTACCTCCGTGTTTCGGAAAGGATTTTTTCAAGAACAGGAACCCTTTTCGATCGGCACCCATGACAGCGTCTGATTCAGTAACTACAATTAAGGCTGCTGTATGGATATGATCACTGCGAGGTCCGGTGCGATCTTCAAAAACAGGATCAAGTTTATTATCTTTGGTAAATTCAAACAACAAGACACCATCGCAGCCGTCGGTCACATAAATCTTATCATTTCGACACACAACAGAAAATATTGTGTTTCTGGTCATGTTCTGCGCTAGCATTTCCAAGATTGCAGTTCCTGCTGATGGTACTGCATGAATAGCAAAAAGGATTATTCTATGCCCAGCTGTTACAATCAACTTGTCTTTATCATAGACGGACAGACAGTTTGCAGGGCTAGGTAGATTGATAGAACACAAGGACCTTAAAATCGGATTTTGATTCTCATATTCAAATTGTAACAGATGAACACAACCATTACTGAACCTAGGAACGCTAGAGGCAACAGCAAACATGTTGTCACCAATATGCAACAGATTCGTTAACACTTCATCCGCACCAAAAGGATGCTTCTTAATCTTTATTATTTGATTCTTATCCCTATCGACACAATATACTACAAGACTACTCAACATCAAATACAAATCATCTTGTTCACATTTTGATATCCTACTACAACTATATAAAAGATCCGCAGCAGAACTTTTACTAAGATTCGTACAAACCAAATTTCTAGAAAAATCATATTGGGCGGATTTTATCAAATGATTCCTTGTAACATACAACAAGCTATTAGAATTTAACTTTTGTGAAAATAAAACATCTGTCATTCCCAAAGCAACAAACTTGATTCTATTTTTAGATTTCACCCTAATCAACCAAGCATCACCACTGGTCACCAAAACTTGATCAGCATCCAACCTGCTTAACTTGACAGGTAAGTTTCCACACTTTTTCTTTTGCAACAACTCTCCATTTAGTGACATTACCAAGCAAGTACCTTCCCTTAGGCCAATGAACATTTCAGATTGACCGACAAGCAAGGACTCTGCTACACCCATTCCATCAGAACTCCATTTGGACAAATCAAAAGAGAATTCAGAATTAGTCTCAAAATTAAACAATTTTGCGTGACCGTCATAATGAGCGGTTAACATTAAATTTTTATTTTTTGTCAATGAAGACACTTCTACTTGATTAGCTCCTCGGAATGGACTTTGAAAATGTAAAGCATCTAATGAACATGTTCCCATCATGACCTTCTTGCTTGAAAGTGAAATCAAAATGTCATTTCCATCAACGTGACACGTCATGATCTTGCTGTCCGTCTCGTAAGAATCCTTTAATTGTCCAATAAAATCATTTTCATTCTGAAAGCAGATCAAGTTGATGGAACTTGGTGTGATTTGTATGTACGTTGACTCTGCGATGCACGAACAGCTAATGGTTGGCGCTGATGTGATGAATGATGTATTTGCTAAATGTTCAAATGATCCGTCGGGTTGATAAACTAGTACTCTTGTTTGGTTGAAGAAGCTCATTAGGATGAACTTGGTTTCAAATGAACCACTTAATAATGTATCGGAAGACGGTAATGTGAATAAATTGTTCATTCCCTCAAAAGTTTGATCCGTTAGTTGATTCGTGAAAACTGGTATTCCATCCATCATCTTTTGTAATGTTTTGTTTCCATATGTTTTGTTGTTTGAGAGGTCGGTTATAACGTAAAGTGGTTCTTGAGTGCTATTACTTGCTGTGAAGTCAACCGCTCTGGCCCAGTTTATTGTTTTGTAAATTTTCTTACTGGAAAGGTCATGTAGAATTGGATCTACTAATGGACCTGCAGTGAATATGAAAATTGATTCTGGATCTTTATGGACCAAAACTAAAGTAGTGACGTCATATAATAAAAAGGACGCTCTGACACGTGTTGAGGTAATGTTGAGGCCAGGACTGATCTCCAAGACATGGTAGGTACCTTCTTCTGTAATGAGATGGGCTCTGTTTGGAGAGATGGCTTCACAGGCTCCTATCAGACCGTTATCTTTTTGTGAGATTTCATGTTCTGTGGTAATGCTTTTGTTTTTTACAAATAATATTTTTTGACCTTGAGTGACTAGGAATGAATCATGATCCAGGGGAATGATTTTATCATACACTGCTTCCTCTTCTATAGCTCCTGGTATAATCACTACGCTGCTAATGCTCTTATCTTGAACGTTAAAATCTATAATGTGAATGTCATTGAAACCAGCACGGACATTAGTTATTGTGGCCACTAGAGTGGAATCACTAAGGAGCGCAGCATCCCATATCACACCCTGATTAGACTGGTAGGTTATGGTACCCCCCAATTGATACTTAGATGTAAGAGGATATATGGTTATAATGTTTTGCTTGTTGGCAACAGCAACAACTTCGCATTGCTTATCTGCAATTAAAATGTTTGGTAAACTTGCCCTCAATAAAGTAGACATGGCGGTGGAGGTATAATCGCCTCTGTAGTATTGTGCATACTGCTTTGAAAGTTCTTCGGAAAGCAGGTCAACAGGTTGGTTTGTGTCGGATACAGCAAACCGCGATAGTGACGTATCATATTCAAGCCATTTCATGGATATTGTGTCCCCGGTGATTAGTGTAAGTATGGTTCCATTAGGAAGCGGTAATATTTGAAGTAACTTGTCTCTGAATGCTTGCTTGTACGATCTTATCAAAGTGCAAGTATCAAGTGATGCTGAAGCTATCTCAATTCCACCTCCATGATTTAATAAAAGTTTTGGGCTTAGTTGTTCACAAAACGGCCAATAATCGTGGTGCACTACAAAGGCTTGGTTTATAATATTCGGATCAAACGTTCGTTTGCAATACAGGTGATGCATGCTCAAAATAAAAATGTTCTGAAAAATTATTACAATAAACAAACATGAGAGCACAATTTAGAGTATCCAATAAACTGCTTCCTTCAATTACCACCTTGGATGCGAATAACAATACAACGTCAAGTATTGTCGCTCCAAGCAGTCCGGGAAAACAACCACTCGTAGACATTTTGGACGTTCCCATCAAAACTAAACCAAAAGAAGTTAGCATGAGCGCTTTTTCATTTTTATTCTCTGGAATTGTACAATATTACCAAGAACGTCTAACCCACGGAGCAGATCTTGAACAAAAGTAAAAACCCATCGAATTGATTACTTAACTAAAATTATAGATTGAGTGATTTGGGGTACTCTGTAGGATTCCGAATTAATGAAATTATTTTGTACAGAGAAAAAAATCCACAGAGAAAGAACCGTGTTATCCCCATGCTTCAATTCATTTCAAATACTGTGTGGACCATGCTTTTTGGCAAAAATGCGAGTTCTCTAGAACAGTCGACAGACTCCATAAATAGGTACATGATATACGAAAACCAACCCATAGAATGTGGGTTCATTTCTATACCAAAGAATTTATCAGGTCTTCAGTGCTCTTACTTTACCGCCGGAATTATAAAGGGAATATTGACAGCCTCTGAGTTCGTAAGTCCATTTTAAAGTGTTGATTTATAAATTATGAAAAAGCCTGCGGATGTTAAAGTTTTCCCTTCCCAAAACAAAGAGTCTACTGTGTTTATTGTTGACTTTGATTATGATGTGATTGATAGAGAAGAACTATGGAAATAAAAATTCTTGTTATTATTTGTTTGTTGTAATCTTTTTGTCTTGTGTGCGCGAAAGTAACCGTAAAATCTAAAGCATGACGGATGTACTCCTACCTGAGATGAATACAGAAGAACAACCTGAACATGTGGATGTGGAATCAGAAAGTGTCGATGTAACATATAACCAGGAGAACAATGTTGAAGAGATTGAAGTACAAAATGAAGCTAGTTTTTTGAACGTTTCTTCAGCACCACAAGATAGAATTTTACAGTTGGAAATGTATTATGGAGAATCCATTCCAAGTAAATTCATCACTTTAGAGATTACGAATGCTTTTGTTAAAAAGCCATTTATTGGTGGTTTTCGCCACAAGTTATCACAAGTCGAGTACCACCATGCAAGCACTCAAACAGATAAACCACAAAAAGAGGATAAAGATATAGTAAAAATTCATAGAGAGACTCAAACGAAGAAATTCAAATCGCGCTCTCAACAAACATCCAGAGAACAAGGAACACAGATGGCAAAGCCTGGAGTCACATTAGACGAACAATACGATAGAACTGTTTATCTAGTACCGCTTGGAAAATACTTTGATTCTGACCAACTAGAAGCACTTCGTTTAAGAATGGCAATTAAAATTCAATCGTTTATGAGAGGATGGAGGGCCAGAACATTAGCTAAAGGCATGCACAGAGAGCAGCTAGAAAAAAGAAGAAAGGAACAAGAAAAGGAGAGATTAGCTCAAGAGGAAATTGAAGAAAACAGAAGGACTGAGATAAATAGGAGAATGCACCCAAAAACAAAAGCCGACTTTGAAGTTATGTATAACGAGCTAGAGCAATGGAGAAGACAGGAGACTGATAAAATTAACTCAACTGCTACTTCTCAAGAAGAGAAAACAAAAAGGTTACAAGAGCTGCTAAGGAGACAAACCAAGCTTTTGCAGACAATAGACCGTCTGAAGAGTAGAGCTTCACAAACTAATGCGTATGATAAGATACACAATAGATTGGCTAAAATGTCGATGCCGAAGGAGATTGAGAATGCTACGTATGATAATAAAAGCGTTTATGTCGAGACACCATATACTATCCGTGCGAAGGAGTTAACAGAACTACATCATGGTTTAAATACAGAGAATTTGAGTGTCGACGAACGACTTGATGTACTATTGCATGTAAAGTGGACGGTGAAGGAATTTGATTGCAGACTGACAAGGGATATTGTTGATTTAATAGACAGAGAGGCCGACTTATTGAACAGAGGTAGAAAGGAGCAATATTTCGAAGGATGTCGGAAACGTTTGTCAAATTTGTTCCTTCAATTTGTGGAAACACCCGAGTTCAATCCTGAAGCATTACGGTTTGTAAAAGTACCACTTGAAAATACAAGAAGAGATCATGTACAGCTACTCAGTAAAAAATGAATAATTTGTGTAAACTTCCAACTTTTTATTCAAGAAAAGTGCTTGCGTAGTTTTGTTAAAAGTTCCGCAGAGTCAGTGTGTTGTGGGTAAATCTCAAGTACTTTCTGAAGTTGATTATAACTGTCCTGATGATTTCCCATCTTGTAAGAAAGTAGAGCAGAATTGAATACAGGTTCATGGAGGTAGGGTCCTAAGCTAATAGCAGCATCAAAGTTGTTCTTGCTCTCATCTAAATGACCTTGTCTCAACTCCAGAACACCCAAGTTATTAAAGCTCTCTTTGGTTGAGTTAGCTTACAAAAAA
>JAOPGA020000542.1:0-15099 GCA_026419775.2 Acrasis kona
GAAGCATTACGGTTTGTAAAAGTACCACTTGAAAATACAAGAAGAGATCATGTACAGCTACTCAGTAAAAAATGAATAATTTGTGTAAACTTCCAACTTTTTATTCAAGAAAAGTGCTTGCGTAGTTTTGTTAAAAGTTCCGCAGAGTCAGTGTGTTGTGGGTAAATCTCAAGTACTTTCTGAAGTTGATTATAACTGTCCTGATGATTTCCCATCTTGTAAGAAAGTAGAGCAGAATTGAATACAGGTTCATGGAGGTAGGGTCCTAAGCTAATAGCAGCATCAAAGTTGTTCTTGCTCTCATCTAAATGACCTTGTCTCAACTCCAGAACACCCAAGTTATTAAAGCTCTCTTTGGTTGAGTTAGCTTACAAAAAAGAAAAAARAAGTTTTACCTGGATGATTTCCATCAACTGATATAGCAACCTTGAATGCATGATATGCCAATCCCAAATCTCCTATTCCAATGGCTACCTGACCAATGTTATACCACACGTCTGCCATGTTGTTATCATCGGCTAGCGCCAAAGCACGTTCAAAACAATTCAAACACATATCATATTGAGAAGAATAAAAGCAACACAATGCCAAGTTGTTCCATAGCTCAGTGTTATTGACACCCATTTGTATCAATCTTCTATATAGACGGAGCGCCAATTCCGGCTGATCCTCATAAAAGTAATTTCCCGCCAAACACGAGATTCCTTCGATATTAGAACTATTCAAATCTAATATCTTCTCATAATACAATAATGACTTTTCCATGTCATTAAGTTGGTCGTGGATCCTAGCGATACCCAAAATCAAATGAGTGTCGCCTGGATGTTGATGACATCCCTTTTCATAGTACTCTATAGCAGCGTTGGGTTGATCCAACTTAATGTATACTTTTCCAAGTTCCAAGTAGGTTGTAATCATGTCTTGGTCTTTTAAGGATGACTTGAATTGCTTCTCTGCATCTCTGTATAGGCCGAGTTTGTAATAACACTTGCCTAGACGTGCTTTCCACCACCAATCTTTAAATCTATATTTACAGTCAACGATGAAATTATTTGTTGCGTTTCTTACTCTACTTCTTCTGTTGCAAATGCAGCAAGCTCTAATGCCTTCTTTGCGTTATGGTCAAAGTAAAGCAAATAGTCACAAAGCGCTTTTGCAAGGGCTGGTCTTTGAGCATATTTCTTCAAATCTAAACTATCAGCTACAATGAATGGTCCTCCCTCCTCTGTCCTCATAGAAGCTGTACCCAATCTAACAAATCTACCAGATTGAGTGACAGGTCTCGATGTTCCAGGTCTTGACCCTGAAAAAGCACTTTCTACAGACTGCGAACCAGTTGTGGGTCGGCTGAAATGTTACAACTGTTTTTGAAACTAAAAGTACATACGCTGATCCAGTTCCTGGCCTAGCAAAACCTGTTACAGGTCTTCCATCTCTAGTGGTGGGTCTAATTCCAGGGTTAGCTGTAGTTCTACCACTCTCCGCGTTAAATGGCTTTTTTAACGAAGTTCCTGGTCTAGGAGCTGAGGCAACGGAATGGTCGTCCAACAAGAGTTCCGCAACACCCTCGTCTTCCATTTCTGTATCATCAATCCAGTTTTTTGCTGTCAATGCTCTACACTTTAAAAACCACATTGCCTTGATTACATTAATTTTCTCCTCTATCATCAAGATTCTTTACCTGGTCTTTGAAGTTTCTTGCTAATATATCGGTAGTTAAGTCTATTGTATCATCAAATCGTCTTCTTCTATATCTGCTCAACGCCAATATTGCAGGGTCCATCTGCATGGCATTTCCCTCCTGCATGTTTTTGTAGTAAGGTCAACCTCAATTTGATTCTATATTGAATTTCATAGCAGGTTGCAATATTAACCTTCAATATCCGTAGGTCTATATGGAGGTCCAGTGAGTGGTAAAAACGAATAAACAAAGTTGACGTCAAACTTCACTGTCAAATTTTGTTCGAATGACACCCATCACCTTTGCTGATAGTGACATGAAATAGTTAAATTTAAAAAAGTTGAGAGTATTAGTTTTCCGATGAACCCAAGCATTAATACATTTGTTTGTCAAGACAATGATGTCGAGTTTTCAGACATCTTTGATCAAATGTTTGAACAAGAGCAGAATGATATGGAATGCTCTGATGTGGAATTCAAGTTCAGTGATGGCACAATTTTATACGCTCACCGCATAATACTATTTTCGCGTTGTGATTTTTATAGGACCATGATGACAGGTAGTTGGAAAGAGTCACAGCCACCACACAAAGTTGAGGAGGAAAGTGATCCTAGAATATTTAAAGAGTTTATTAGATATTTGTATTGTGGAAAAGTGTATATTAATGCTGTAGAAGACTTGATGCTCTTGTATTCGATTGCCGAAGCCAAGTGTCATTCTTCACTTTTAGTTTGGTTGAGTAGAACAATTCAGGAACATACAACTGCTGAAAATGGGTGCAAACTGCTGCAGATGTTATGGGATAGTTGCGACAGGACAACGCAGTGCTTTCGTGACACTTTTAATTTCATCAAAGACGAGATACTAGAAAATATTGACAGCTTCAAGGAAAACAGAGTTTGTGAACTAGAACAGGAAGTGTTGACTGAAGTTCTAAAACACCAAAAGTACGAAGATCAACAACATTATTTTTAGATTCAACGTAGATGCTATTGGGACAAGTAAGTTCACAATATAACTATTTTTTCAATCTCATCCGTTTAGGTATAGAAGAAATATCAGATGCAAAGTGGAGATGTGTAATACCGTATGATGTACCGAAAAAGACGATTTATTTAAAATTTAGATATAATTCGAGATCATTCGAATTTCAGTTTCTACAAGAGATCGAAAGTTATCTTGCGTTGATTTTTAAAAAATGACTTTTCAAATGAAAGAATCAAAACCAATTATACACTGCTACACACTACCACAGATGATAAATTAAAGTTGTCTAATACTGGTAACGCAATATATAACAGGACAAATCACAATTGGGGAAAACACAAAATATTTGACAAGACATTAGAAGATATGAAGAAAGAAGGCTACGTATTCAATAAACATCTGGTTATTGAATTCGAGATGAATATTGAAGAAGTTGATGATGAACTTGAATAAATATATATTATAGTATTTGACATCGTGTTTTCTGTAGTGGCGGCACTTCCAGTGCATCATTGGTTGCATCCGATGTTACTCTTGGGTCCCTCATCAACGTTGAAACAACTCCCGGTCTTGAATATTTCGCAGCTTCTACCAGTGCATCATTGATCGCATCCGATGTTACTCTTGGGTCCTTCATCAACGTTGAAACAACTTCCAGTCCTGAATGTTTCGCAGCTTCTACCAGTGCACTATTGATTCCATCCGATGTTACTCTTGGGTCCTTCATTAATTTCTCAATATCATATGTATCCATTGATTTTTTTGCAGCATTCACAAGAGCATCATTGATCGCATCCGATGTTACTCTTGGGTCCCTCATCAACGTTGAAAAAACTCCCGGTCTTGAATATTTCGCAGCTTCTACCAGTGCACTATTGATCGCATCCGATGTTACTCTTGGGTCCTCCATCAACGTTGAAACAACTTCCAGTCCTGAATGTTTCGCAGCATTCACAAGAGCATCATTGATTCCATTCGATGTTACTCTTGGGTCCTTCATCAACGATGAAACAACTTCCAGTCCTGAATATTTCGCAGCTTCTACCAGTGCACTATTGATTACATCCGATGTTACTCTTGGGTCCTCCATCAACGTTAAAAAAACTATCAGTCTTGAATGTTTCGCAGCTTCTGCTAGTGCATTATTGATTGCATCCGATGTTACTCTTGGGTACCTCATCAACGTTGAAAAAACTTCCAGTCCTGAATATTTCGCAGCTTCTACCAGTGCACTATTGATTCCATTCGATGTTACTCTTGGGTCCTTCATCAACGTTGAAACAACTTCCAGTCCTGAATGTTTCGCAGCTTCTACCAGTGCACTATTGATTACATCCGATGTTACTCTTGGGTCCCTCATCAACGTCGAAACAACTTCCAGTCTTGAATGTTTCGCAGCTTTTGCCAGTGCATCATTTATTGCACTCGTCGACACATCGCCAAGTATTTCATGAACGAATGGAAAATCGTACTTTCTGATAATGTTATCGAACAATATCTCAACATCCAGATTCGATACTCTTTGCAAAAGAATTTCGCTCAAGTCGATACACATTTGTTTTGCCATATCCCTCCCAAAAACCGAAGTTAAATTCGAGGCAAGCTTCTCCAAATCTTCTTTGTAAATGTCAAGTGACATGAGCAAACCGAGTGCCCTCTCTTCTCTCGATAACTCGTTCTTCAAAAAGTACAATGGTTCAAGTAATGGTTTTGGACCCGTCTAAGCAATGTGAGTATTAAATCGCAACTAATTCTTACGATTTGCAGACCCTCAGCGGTTAACTGTTCTGCCTTGTTTGTTATAAAGTAGTAAATAGATTTGTCCTTGTTTTCACCGCGCTGTAGGATGGGAATGTTTAAACTTGACATGAACTCTTCTACTTTTGGTGCAATGTTCTCGTGTGTTTCGCCCTCGTCACCTGCTTCGTCAAAGTAAATGATACTTTGCTTGTCATCATCCAAATTTGATGAGCGGAGTTGAATGACATCGATCTAAAACGTGTTACCAAACGAGTATTGATATGTTTACCTTGTGCTTCTTATCAAGACGTCTACTGTACTCTGAAAGTGCTTCAATTACAGTACCTTCATCTCTAGATGAGACGAGAAGGCAAATGCAATTCTTCCACACACTCTTCAATAATTTTCTGAATTGCTCTGGTGCTTTGGTTATTTTTATGGTTGAAGTGATTATCCCTCCTATTATCACCAGATCTTCCAGTATTGATCTAGTACCACCAGTAATAGTTTTTATTTCTCTAATAGCATCGTTGACTTTTTCTTGGGTTGGCGGCGTGATAGATATTTTGTCAAGAACAGGCACGGTGGCAGGGACAGGCACGGTGGCAGGGACATGTACATGCACTGTGTAAGGGGCATTCCTTTGCGTACATAAGCATAGATACACTAAAGATGCGCCAACAGCACCAGCAATCACACATCCAGCGGCGACTTTATAGGAAAAACATTGCTCCCTTTCTCTATATTCCTCTCCTCTGTGTTCCTCTGCCATTTTGGAATTTCGGTTGAGTACTAACCAAAAAAAGGAGTAATAATGCATAAGATGTTTTCAGGGGTTGACGGCTTTATATTGGGACAAATTATTTTGTGAAATTAGTCCATTTGGAAGTCCTCCATAAATGTTAATCAATTTAAAAATAAATAATTAAAAATAAAAGCACATTGTATGAAACGACTGTTAAGATGTACAACACACCATAATTCTGTGATCTCCAATAAACAATGYCAATACAAGTCCAATGATGGGATTCAGTGCAGTTCCAAAATAGAAGCAAAATGCTCATATTGTGATCAATATTTGAGTTAAAAAAAACGTTTAGAGAATGCAAGTCCAAACACCAATCGAARTTGTTAAAGAGTGACGATGATGTAACAAAATCGTTGAAGGGCGACGATGATGTGAAACACCAGCACGGTCGATTCGCATCGCCTCGCGGTTTACAGGAGAACACACCAGACGGTAGTGCCTGTGAATTGTCGCAACAACAACGACTAGGGCATCAACAATCTCAACAACAACACAATGAACCAACAAAGACATGAACACGAGGAAGTTGATGTTGACAGCTTCGAGGTACCAAAAGTTGGAACAACTAAATCTAAGGACAAGACAGTTTTGGGTTCCAAGCCACATTACTCTCAAGAGATTTTAAACTGCAGGACATACTCTGACTTTAAAATGTATCTTGACAAATTGAATGGAGTAACCATGAAAATCGCCGCCGTCCTGAAAGCATTTGACCCTTGCGTATACAACAAGTTATTGAATTCAAATGTGGAAAACAAGCTTGGTTTTGGACAATATAATCCTTTTTCTGGAAGAGCATTCAACATTAACCAACAGTCAACAATACACAGGGATTTGTATGATTGTGCTTTGGGGTGGACCGCACTCCATTGTTTTGGAAGTTTTAGTAATGGCAATTTCCGCATTCCACTCCTCAATGCGTGCTTCGACTATAATGCTGGGGATCTAATTCTGTTCAGGTCCAGTCCGTTACATCATTATGTGGATAAATGGGAAGGAGAAAGTAGATACTCAATTGTGCATTTTTTCCATCAATCTCTTATTGATGACATTAAAGTTGATGGAATAGATGATCCGTTATTCGTCGCCGAGGCTGCTAAATTTTTACAAGCACTGGAGGAGGAAGGACATCAGCTCGAATACAGTTTGGAGCCGGAAGACAAATGAAATCATGGTTCATCAAGACAAAAGTGGTTTTTAATGTACAATAAAATACTGTCGTGTTATGCTTGTATATGTTTGCAATAATCGTATAAYCAACTGATTCATCATTGAATAACATGTCGGTTATTGAACGAAATGCACCGGTTGTGATGAAATTGCTTTTTTTCGTCATGGGTGAAGGTTGCGCTGATTGCTGAGGAAAGGAACAGCTGATGCTTGGTGCGGTTCTCCACAAAGACCCTGTGTTGTCATATTCCACATTCATGCATTATTTCTCGTCATTACAAAATTATTTTTATTATTGATGCTTGCAAACTTAAACAACTGTTGTTTTAAGTATAATATACAAAAATCTTGTGTTGAGGCTGTTGTGGAAGTGAAGTGCAATGGCATTTGTTTGTCAAAATAATGGTTTCGATATTGTGGGTATTTTCAATCCAATGTCCGAACAAGAGCAGAGCAATAGGGAGTATTCTGATGTTAAGTTCGAATTTAGTGACGGTACTATTTTATACGCTCACTGTATTGTGCTGCGTTTGAGTTGTGAATTTTATAGGACCATGATGATGGGAAATTGGAAAGAATCACAGCCACCATATAAAGTCGAAGAAGAAAGTGATCCTAGAATATTTAAAGAGTTTTTAAGATATTTGTATTGTGGAAAGGTGTATATTAATGCTGCAGAAGACTTGATTATTTTATATTCTATTGCAGAAGCCAAGTGTCATTCTTCACTTTTAGTTTGGTTGAGTAGAGCAATTCAGGAACATACAACTGCTGAAAATGGGTGCAAACTGCTGCAGATGTTATGGGATACTTGTGACAGGACAACGCAGTGCTTCCGTGACACTTTTAATGGAATCAAATACGAGATACTAGAAAATATTGACAGCTTCAAGGAAAATAGAGTTTGTGAACTAGAACAGGAAGTGTTGACTGAAGTTCTAAAACATCAAAAGCACAAAGATCAAAAAGAGATATTTGAAGCAGTGATGGTGTGGGTAAATAATTGCACTTCTCTACCTGAGGATTGTGAAAAGAGACGTTATGAGCTGCGTTCCATCATGTCAACAATAGACTTTAAAAGCATGAGAACTTGGTACTTTTACGACAAAGTTGTACCTTTGAACGTTTTAGATCATTCAGTGTTGAACAACATTATTTTTAGATTCAACGTAGATGCTATTGGGACAAGTAAGTTCACAACATAACTATTTTTTCAATCTCATCCATTTAGGTATAGAAGAAATATCAGATACAAAGTGGAGATGTGTAATACCGTATGATGAACCGACAATACATTTAAAATTTAAATATAATTTGAGATCATTTAATTTCAAGTTTCTACAAAGACCCAGATGTCACCTTGCGTTGTTTTTAAAAAATGACTGTTCAAATGAAAGAATCAAAACCAATTATACACTGCTACACACTAGCACAGATGATAAGTTAAAGTTGTCTAATACTGGTGACGCAATATACAGCAGCAAAGATCACAATTGGGGATCACTAAAAATGTTTGACAAGACATTAGAAGATATGAAGAAAGAAGGCTATGTATTCAATAAACATCTGGTTATTGAATTTGAGATGAAGATTGAAGAAGTTGATGATAAAGTTAAATACATTTGGTATCACCAATCTCTGCTACAATAAAAAGGAATTACTACCTTCCATTCTCAAATTATATATTCTGGTCTCTGAAACTGTTTTATACATACATCTTTCAAAATCTTCTGCGCCCTGAGTTTTTTGTTCTGCAGAGTGATGCGAACAAACACACGACAACTAGTCCACCATCGTTATATTTAGCAATCGAGTGATTTGCGTCGAGTAGCTTCAAAAACAAGAACGGATACAATAAAAATTTCAAATCGAAATTTAATACAATTCCCGGTCTCAAATTTTTATTAATACAATATCTTTCAAGTTATACAATACAAATAGCATACACCTACAAAAATCCCTAACAATTACAAGCTCGTTCTTCTGTCACCACCATGATCTGGTCAGTTTGTAATTGTTCACGTTCACTACTTTACCGTTATCTCTATCAGCAATGCAATTCAGCAATAAGTTTTTTATACAAGAGTCAGTGGTGGTACACAGACATACATCAAAATCATCGGCGCCAAGACCGATTAAATACAAACAAGCTTTGTAGGATCTCCCTCTGCATGCATACTGAAATCCTGTATTGATTTCAGTTGCACCGTATCTAATCATTCTTTTTGCCATTTTTATATTGTCAGTGAAGCACGCACCAAATAAACCGCTGTCATAATTATGCCAGCCATTTTCAATGAGCAAATCAACTAACCAATAATTATCTTCTTTTTGACAAGCAAAGTACAATGCATCTATTAAATTTTCACATAGTGCACCTTTTTTTATTATGAATAAAATCAATTCTACTGTGACATCTTCATGAAGACAACATATCTTCAAGATATTAGCCCAGTCATGATTACTATACTTTGATAACAATTTTATAACATTAATATCATCATTTAGTAACAGTGCATTGTTCATGCAAGCACTCCAATCAATATCTCGATAATAATCACAGAGAGGTAATATTGATTTTATTATTTGGTAACTACCATATTCACAAGCATACAAAAGCAGGTGGTTACCAATTAAATGTTGGTGTTTTTTTAAGATATTTTTTACACTTTCAACATCATTGTTGTTAATTGCGGATTGCAAAATAAAGGGAAAATTACACTGTAATGTTTGATTTTTGTCAATGTTAGGGAAGACTGTTTTTATGTATTTAAAGATTGTAAAGTGACAGGAAGGATTATTAAAAATATCATTCGCCTCCGACTCCGAGATGTTGGTGGCCTCGATGCACATTTTAACAACCTGAATTTGAGCACCACAACATGCACTCCTGAGACCTACAAAAATATCCTCTCTATCTAGTTTAGAAATGATGCGCTCGACCACAACTAAATCTCCCTCAAAACATGCACTGGTGAATAAATTTAAAGTATGTGTTGTGTTGTATCGGTACTCATGAATGAGGAAGAAAATCGTGCTATAATCCTTAATGCTACATATTTGTGCGAAATCGTCCTTGTCCCGTGCTCGAACGTCAAACGTTGTTCTAAATCTTTTCGACAATGCGTACACTCGAATGTAGTTGTAAAATCCTTGCGATATTGCTGCTCTGTATTTTTTTTGCTTGTGAGCTGTGGGTGTGAAGTCCATCATCTTGCACACGGATCTAATGGACAATGCCTCCATCCAACTTTCTGGTTCGGGGAACAGTTCGACAGGGTATTGCTCTGGACACTTTTCACCCCCTTTAGTGTGTGTATAAATCACCAAGTCAGTAAATTTAGTTCGTGGTGTCCTCCACGATGACATTTTGTGGAACCTGCGGACCTTCTAATTTAATCAAAAGTTACAAAATTTGGCGAAGACCATCCGGAGACCGGGCAAAATGAAATCTTTACAAATGTGAGCACCAAGGAAGCTAACCATCACCTCACATTTGTTGGAATGCGAGATTTCAACGATTATGTGAGAAGTGAAGACTGAAGTCTCTATCAACTTAATTTCAAAAAGATGGACCTCAAATCAATTGTACTTGCAATTCTGATTTTATTAAAAGTATAGGGACTTTCAATATAGCATTTATGCGACATAAGTAACCTATTCAAATTCGTATCGTTCAATACCAAATTCCATCTCAGCTCATCGATTAATGAGAAATTCAAAAGTTCCGTTGGCTTCACGCTCAGTCTCGCAGCCAATATCTTTATATGTGCCCCACTAAGTTTGGTAACCACTCCAACTAAACTCCTGGCACATGTTTCATACATTTTACAAAAAGCTGTTTTTTTGCATCAATTCATCGTCTATCGTGTTATCTGACATCAACCAAGAAGCTGGGTGAACTCTGGTACAATAAAAAAGAAAACTATGTTACTTTTAACTGTGTTAGAACGTTTTTTCAACATTTATGCATCAATATTGAAAAACTTATGATTAAGTAGTTTATGATCCCATACGACGACGCCAAAAGACAGGCTCATAGGATCATAGAAAGGGTAAATATTGTGCCCCTTCTCTAAAAGGCCTAATGCAATTTTAAAACTGAATCTATTATTATCTACCAATGGTTGATTTTTGATCTCTCTGACGAGGAGCGATCTTATCTAATCAATAAACCAAAAAACACAACACACAATGAACATCAGAGAAGCATTCAGACCAAACAGCGACCTAGCAGCTCCAGATAGCGACAAGTCAGCTGGATTGTTTTCATTCAATAAGTATCCAGAAGGCGTAAGACACTCAACATTCCACCCATACGTCCTCGCAGACCACGAATCACAAACAGCAAACAAGTATACTCAACGCAACTAAATAAACTTTGTATTATTCATACCTGAATGAGCAACTTAAAATGTGTTTTGCCCATATTCTTGTACCTTTCAATTGCCAAGGATGTCTTTATCGATGATACTAACCACATCTTTTTTTCTTGTTGTACGAATCCGACATTTCTACCCCACAGATGGAAACATTTAGTAGAACTATATAAAGAAGCGGCAGGTACTCAGAATCAAGTAAGCATGATTGGCAGTGACATCACGTTATTTATTTGTAGAAGTAGAAGGTTATCTACATGTGTTTGGCTATATGACGACCCACTCAGATATTAGGAATTCCTTAAGAATTTCTAATATCACTCCTTCTTTGGTTTGGCGAAACAATAATCAAAGACTCTTCATCGCCTGAATTGTGAGACAAGAATGAACTTCCATGATCGATTGAAATTGATTCGAAGCTGTGTTGTCTATTACAAGGCCAATACACTGTCTCGTTGAGTGTATAAGGACTTAAATAATTTACTTTTAAAATGAATCCATCAGACAAACCAAAAAATACTGGAGTTGCCCGAAAGCACTTGCAATCAATTGCAACAAAAAATGTTGGTTCTGACTATCCCAAGTATGACCCAAGCATTCTAATAGACCAAGAAAAAGTTCCAGAAACGGACTATCATCAAGAATGTGAGGAAAAGGACTTTTATAACATGATTCATCATCCACATAATGAGGAACACAAAATAGGAACGTTGCCCCTATCGGACCTTCTCCGAGATATGATGAGCGGTAGAGAAAAGGAGCCAATTGACAAAACGTTTATTATAACGATTATAGAAGCCTCACAAGCAGTGAACATGCTTAGATTCGATGGATCAGAGATCGCGAAAGAATGTATAAAGCTATTTGCTAATGATAGTCATGAAGAACGAATTAAAGGAACAAGGATTGTATTCGAACTATTTTCGAAATCTCACGGAGAAGCAATCGATAGAGCAGTCAAATATTATGATGATTTGAGACAAAAAACGGCCAAGATGGTTGGAAATTAATGCCCGAGATTATAAATTTAATTTTAAAGTATCATTTCATAACATTTAGCAGCGTTGTTCTTCTCTTCCTACTTAACATTCTCGCAACAGGTGAATGTATTAACGAATGTTCTCAGAACAATCCTTTTGTAAACCTCATAGTGATCCCACGTTATCAATGAGTGATACATGTCATGATGAGGTGCTTCATTTTCAAAATGCGTCGTTCGATAATGTTCCAATACGATATCTTCATGCGCTCTTTCCCATGTTTAAATTTCTCCAGAAGACGGGTGGACCATTTCTATTTTGAGCTAATGGGAGTAACACAAAGTTTTGTTAGGAGCCCTACTTCAGTTGGATTTTCAATCTTCGGTATTTCAATGGGTGCGTCAATTACACTAATAAGAGTGACACGTCGTGGAAGGAATCCATAATCATAAATAAAGGTACCCTCTTAAAATGTGGTTAGTGACTTGATGTTAGTGATTAGTTTACCCTTTTGTTGATTATTGGGAAAATTTGTCCTGTCTTGTGTTTAATCCATTCTTGTAGCGAAGACGGCTTCCTTCTGCAAAAGACTTTTGGGTGTAGATTTCATTTTCTCCGTAATTAAAGACAGGAACCAATGCAGAACCAGTACGAAGGGCTACTCTAACAAATCCCTTTCTTCTTTGAGGCACTAGATTAATGTGTTCCTTGTCGCTTCCTCTGCATTTCCAATCATTAACAAACAAGCACGATTTTTTATTGAGATTAAATTCTAAAGTTTCGCGGCTTGCGTCGATAATCCCAAAGCTTAAAATTAATTCCCTCAAAAATGGAACTTTGAAGTTTTCTTTTAATGTGGCTAATCTCAAGGGTATACCTGTGACGTCTTCAAAAGATCCCTAATCATTGGTTATTAAAATGTTTTACTAAAATGAATATTACGGCATGGGAGCTCAAGAAGTTAGCCCAAACAGACATGCTGATCACACCATGTGGGTGACCACCAAGTAGATACGACTTGTTCTTCTCTAGAGGTTCCTCCAAGATAACCTTAGCAGGGAAGAAATCTCTGAACTGCTTTAGAATGTTCCAGTGACGGACCCAATTCCATCTTTTACTTCCCTCCTTAGAAGCATCATAGTCATACTTAAAGATGTATACTAAGTAAGGAATGTATAATCCCCACAATCTACTTGATTAAAATAATTTTACTTGAGATTACTTACAGTGGGTTGAATACAAATACAAAATTCAATGCAATCAAAGATATTGGTAGTGCAACCATTAGAAGCACACACAAAACTTGAATGCGCCTTGCCAAAGGGACATTTAGGGGAGCTAGTTGTACCATTTCTATTTCACATCACCTATTTGCAATTCGTTTTAACAGAGGCAGGATTATTGGAAAAATTGGAGTAATGCGCCGCGTATATTCATTTCATCCTCCGTTCTTCTCAACACTATTATAACGATTACAACCCATTAGGTCGACCACTCACACTTGATACCTTAGGGTTACTTCACACACAACATATAAATACTATTAGAATCCCTCTTTTTTACTTTTTTTTGAAGGGCTTAAAATCACTACCCGGACAAAATTTTGAAAAGACACTCTATAGATTCGTATTCTCATGTTCTACAACTTCCTCCTTTCAGAATGTTTTATAGAGGCAGTTTATAGTACAAACTTCACTAACCAGGGTGTCCAGCGAATTGTAAAAAAAATAAGGTTGTACAGAATCATTAAGAAAAAATGGTTGACCGAGGATTTCTTTGTATTGAGGATGTCTGTCATAACAGAAGAGATTGTACTTGTGTAGGGCATAAAAAAAAATACCGTTGTACAGACAATCAAAGTTTCTTAAGTCTGTGCAAAATTTGTGGGATTGAATGTACAAATCCTGACCACAAGGCCAAGTATCGCATTTGCTGTACTTGTAGTGAATGGGTCGAGCAAGCACATGCTTTCAAGCACGATTGCGGTAGTTCAAACCCGGCCTTTTTTAAATTTAGTGGTGATCCAAGGTTGGTTGCAAGAAGAAAGATAAACCAATCAATAGCAGTGAAAAGATCATTCGATGCTGAAGAGGCAACTGGAAAATCCAAAAAGCGTAAGACGGAGCTGGTCCTCACAACCCAGTCGGCCCCAGAAAAGAACATTCCGACAATTATACAGCAGGTCGACATCAAACCACTTGCTGCTAATCCTGATAGTGGAAGATCTGGTGATCCAATACAAGTCACATTCTGTAACCAACAAAATTCCTTCCATCCACTTCTAGACTCAATGCAATCCTGGACATTGCAGTATTACAGAATAGATGACGGCGTTCTTTTAGGCTCTACAGGTCTAGTGTACGATCCGTTTAATAGTGATTTGATTTTGTTGAAATTCTTCACGACTGTTGTCGATGTTCCTGAGGTTTACTTTAATGGTTCTGATATAAAAACGAAGTTAAAACTACAGGGTGATAATTCGTGCGGTTGTGACTTCACGATTCTTCCAAAAATAAATTCCAATGCTCAAATCTCCAATCGAACAAACATAGTAGAGAATAATGAAGAATTCTTGAGTGATAACGATTTTTTGGCAATATTTAATATTTGCGATAACGATGGGTCCAATCCACAAAGTCAATCAATTGAAGATGATTTTGTAAAGGATTATTTGAATGAAGTGTTGAAGTGTAGTAATAAAGATAGACTAGTAATATCTTCTGATACTGCTTTGGAAGATGAAGTAGCCGATGTTGTTTTGAAGGTATCACAAAAATGGGTCAATAGAAGGGACCGCTTTGGGAGAAGCATTTTATTTTACGTACACACTTTGATGAATGAACAAATTACTTCCATTTTATTTAATAAATTCTTCATGAACCATGGTGTTGATGCTTTTGGTTTTAGTTACTCGCAATACCAACCTGCGTATAAACACTCCAGATCAAAAAATGCTTTTGTTGCTTTGAATGACTTCAATGACTTAGTGATTCATTTGTCACTATTTCTACCAGTAAAGGATGTTTTAAATCTCGGTCTTGTTTCAAAAAAGCATTACAATCTTGTCATGTCAGTAGCACTTGAAAATAATCTAAGGCAAGAGATTTGTCCTCCGTTCAATAGTAAAGATGTTGCTGAGTTGAAGGGTTTGTACAAAAATTACAGGTGGTACATTATTTGTATTAGGCCTCCCAGTGACAAGAAAAATGGTAAGGAGTATACAATTTTAAAGAATATCTCGAAGTTTGGATGTTTCATGTACGTTCAGAATGCTTTGGAACTAAATCTCTCTTATGATACCAATGTACCCACACCTGGGCATTACATTGCCACTGTTAGATATAATGTCACCTA
>JAOPGA020000546.1:0-18570 GCA_026419775.2 Acrasis kona
TGKAGAAGTAGTTTGTTCTCCTTTTTAGCACCATCGCATCTATACTTGAATTAGTGTTTGTTGAGTGTAACGATCATACTGTTAGTGATATCCTTTTCTTAATGCCATTGTCAATTATCTGACCATAAAATATCTATTAAATGGTAAGATATGATGATCGCAGAGGTGCTTACGTATTGATTTTCGGTTATTGTTAATTGCCATCAGCAGTTCAATATTCAATTTTAAAAGCCCCGGGACCAATAGGGTAATAGCTCAATTACAACCTACAAACAATAAAAAGACTTTGAAATGATTTTAGAAACAAGATTTATTTAAAGGTGAGCACCTCTGTAGTACTCTTCACTGTCATCATCCGAAGAGCATTCAGAGTTGTTACCATCTATATCGGAGTCATCTGTTACAGGGTCTGTATTTTCTTCGATCCAATCTGTCTTCCTCTTTTTACCCCTATATGACAACTCATCGTTATTAAGGTACAACAAATCGTATTGATACTTGATGCTATTAATTGAACTGATTTCAAATGTGTCCAAATTCATAATTAATTTTGCAAACTCAACATTTAAAACAGGAATATCAAAGCGTCTAAACTTCATCATGAAAGGGGACAACGACGGATATTCTTTTTCCAGTAGTGATTTTTGTGTTTTGGTGAAGCACTTGTCGAAAATACCCTCTAACCATATCGCCGTGACCAAGACGGATAATTGCATTTAATTGACGTAAATACAAATCTCCACCTTTCAAATCTGGTGTAGAAAGAGAACAAGAAGCCTGGGGTGGTAGCGCTATCATTTTTGTCCCAGTGTTCCGCAGACAAAGCGTTATATAACCTTAAATAGAACACCGGTAGTATGAATGGATATGCCTCGCGCACATTCTCCGGCAAATTAGATCTGGCATGCTCTAATCTCAACAATGTTGTTGGGTCAGTCTCCTTCAATTGTTTGAGTATCACTTCCTGTAACATCTTTAATGCTTTAAATGTGTCGTCTCGTATGGTTGAAAATTTTTTCTTGTGCACTAAAGAGTTCAAATTTTTAGAGTATGGCCGAATCTCATTATTGCTTTTCTGAAATCCAACTCCAAAAACCACTTGCGCTACTTTTCTATCGTGGTCAAAGCATAATTTAAAGCCGCCATGATCTTCAGTGCTTCTTAGTAGCCGAAAAGCCTCGTCTCTATCGTAGTCATTCTTGAGCACGGTGTAGTCAATAAGCTTGGCCGACGAATTGCTAGAGTTGGTTTCAACGACTTCATCTTCCCCAGATATGAAACTCTTGTTTGGAGGGTTGCAGAAGAATTTGTTTGCGGCGACGGATCAAGCGGGAAACTCACTGTTGTTTTTTTTGTTTTTGTTGCAAGTTCAACTTTGGGCACCGTTAACGAACGGTTCAGCCGCGCACTGTTTGTTGATAGTTGTCTTAAGTTTCGGTAGCAAGAAAGGCATATCTTTTTGGGGCCGAATCAGTAAACGGTAGAAATGCTGCTTTTAGGTACTACTAAAACTTCAAATTGCGACGGCATTCTTTTTTACAGTGTCCGCGATCAAATAGTACGTGCTTTTTACGTATTGATAGAATTTATGACGCTTGTCGTCGTCCCTGTAGTACTCCCTTACTTCAATAGTATCCATTTTACAACTGAGAATTTGTGTGTTGGAAAAGTGTATGTGCCGGGGTGTGCCGAGAATATTTTTTTGAGAGAACCCATCAAAAGCTTGTGTAGAGCAAGAATACATAAAAAGTATTGTTGGGCTTGTTTGGTCCTTCAAGATTTCAAATAATTTTAATGATTTCGCCTACTTAAGGGATACAGATCTGTTACTTGATCCTATAATTGATAGCACAATTGAACACAAGCATGGTCACAATTATGATCCATTGATGATTGATTACAAGATAGACAATATGATTCATAGTATGATCCAAATTATGAGCTCTCAAATGATTCTATTTATAATCCATTTTTTGATCGCAAATATGATCGATAACAAGATGGATCAAAGGTTGATCGATTTTATGATTGGTGTCGATCAAAACAGATTTGCAAAGATGTTTTATTCTTTGTGTCAAACTCAAAATTGACATGTCGAAAAGTCAAAGTTGTCATTGTAATGCGAGGGAAAAAAATCCGTTACGTGCTCGTCAAATTTCATAATTTTCTTCTATTTCGAACTCTATAAATTGGACAACTTCAAAAAACAAAAACACAAACAGAAAAGCAAAAACAAAAACACAACACCACTGCATGAACCAAATCCATACGGATAAGCTACGACTATCACATGGACCTTCATCTGGTACCGTATTTTGGAAGTTCTTATCCACAGCTGCTGCCAAGAGATGAAGAAGGTAAGAAGACACTTTCAACGATCCAAACTAACCTCACATTAGAACAAAACTATCTTCCATCCGGGCACGGTTACAATCAACACATTGCATGAACCAAATCTAAACGGATGAGCTACGACCATCACATGGACCTTCATCTGGTACCGTATCTTGGAAGTTCTTATCCACAGCTGCTGCCAAGAGATGAAGAAGGTAAGAAGACATTTCATCAGTTTCCACTAACCTCACATTAGAAAACAAATCCATCTTCCATCCAGGCACGGTTGCTATGGCCAAACAGAAAACGTTGAGAAACCACGATCCTACGATATGGGTTCTGCCCCTTTCGGCTTGTACCATAGGTTGACACTGTTAATCTACGGAACATGAAGAAACGGCGACCGTCACAGTAAAACTGTGATACATATATCATTCGAATGTTATGGGTTCCGCTCCTTCAGCTTGTATCATAGGTTACTCTGTTGATCTATAGTACATAATGAAACAGCAACCATCACAACAAAGTGTGACACATATAACCAGTAGGAAGCAAACAGAAACTGACCAGTGGTTTACAATCATCAAGATCCACGCCATCCCAACTTCCAAGCGTAAACACTTCGACCTACTTTCGCAACCAGTAATCTACGCTACAAGATCAACAACACAACATTATCGACCTCCGATTATACACAGCCACAGCAACTTAGGAATGATCAAACAACATTACATACGAATAATCACATCAGCACAACCACCATCCATCTATACGTCAACCGCGCATACTCACATCGCTTCAACAACGAAGGAATTTTGGCCAAAGTTTCGTAACAACATATCATCATTCGCAACTTCATCAGCAACGGACATAGAGCCCATGTTTCAACCAGCACATCAGAGATCAAAACATCCACCGTTACCAAGACGAATATACACATCTAACAGGCGCCGCTCAACTCCTATTGTAACATCATCGTTTGTCATGTTACTAGAACACAACCA
The DNA here is from genome assembly GCA_026419775.2 of Acrasis kona. NCBI lineage: Eukaryota > Heterolobosea > Eutetramitea > Acrasida > Acrasidae > Acrasis > Acrasis kona. The sequence continues at coordinate 3,339 of JAOPGA020000546.1, forward strand.
GATAGAGTTATACGACATCGAATCAGAAAGATCATCATGGAGTTGGGCGGCATACAAGTATTACACAGTAGAAGAGCAAAAAAGTAGGGAAAAAAATAGAAGGAGAGAGCTAGCACTGACACATTACTTGTAAGTGATTCATCATGGCAGCTTAACTAACTTCTTTTATAGACAGCATCCAGTTACTAGCACCAGCAACACCTTCAACATCACTAGAGCGATATGGAACATCRACACTCACAAATGCATCTATTATAACACATAACAACACCCGAAGATACAGCAACACCAATTTCAACTTCGATGCCCACTGCAGCACCTATCAGATACAGCTACAGCAATTGACAGACAACTACCGCCTCGATATCAAAACGAACATGCCGTAACCAAACAACAGCAGTTCCATTGCTACGCAAGTATGCACCACCTCCACTTGTATGTGACTTTCTTGATGCCATGCCATTACCAACTTCTACGACAATTGCTACATCAACTCCTACATCAACACCAACACCTACTCCAACTGCCACATCCACACCAACATGCATACCGACATCAACACCTACTCCAACACCTACTCCAACTCTCACACCAACACCTAGTTCAACACCTACTCCTATATCAACTCCTACACCAACAACCACACCTACATTAACACCTACACTAACTCCAACACCTACTATAACACCGAATCCAACACCTACTCCTACATCAACTCCTACTCCCACTCCAACGCCTACATTAACACCTATATCTACTCCTACTTCAACACCTACTCCCACACTAACTCCCACTCCAACTTTTACTCCAACTCCCGCACTAACTCCTACATCAATACCTATTCCAACTCCCACAATAACACCCACATCAACACCCACATCAACACCCACATCAACACCAACATCTACTCCAACACTTACTACAACACTTACTCCATCGCCTACCCCTACACCTACACCACTTACGCCGACTTTGACAATTGCCCCAACACCTACTCCAACACTAACTCCATCGCCTACCCCTACACCTACCCAAATTGCCATCCTCCAATAGGCACCCTTTGTTGAACCATCCATTACAACCGCTTCAGCCACCAACTGTGCTCCTACAACCACGATTGCACCAACTGGTATAAATGCCGCACTTACCACTGCTGTAACACCTTATTTAACTGCTACAACTGCCACCCCAATCACCGCAGCACCGCATGTACAACCCACCACTACCGTTACACCGACTCCAGAACCAACAACAACACTCCAACGCCTACGCAAACCACAACCGCTAGTCAAATAGAGTCATGACCTTCCGAATTATTCGCGACACTAGGATAGTAGGAGAACACGTAATACTACACAAACCACCATCGTTGAACCTACTACTGCATCATCTCCTGTAGTCACTACTAATGCCGGTGCAACTATAACCACAGCACTACAGAATCAATCACCCAGAACCAACCTTTACAACCGCAGACCAACTCCGGAGACATGTCCGCTGTTCACAACTCAACACCCTTATTTTTATTTTTGTAAAATAGCTACCGGTAGCCACGACTTGGGTAAGAAAACTGACAAAAGTAGAAAATCCGAACATGTACGAATAACAAGCATTCAAAATCATAAAAATGGAGGGTCCAATTCTTTTAGGAAGGACATTGTTTATTTTGGTTATTACATCGACTAAATTAAAATTTGAATTTTCTTCAGTCCATTGCACGGTCAATAGACAACCCTTCGCGGATGCCCTCAATGAAAAAAAAGAACAATACGCAATTGAAAATTTATCAGATTCAATGTGGGATGATATATATAAATATATGCGTCAACATGTACCTATTACAAGTAATTTTAAACATGGAGGTATCTTTGTTGAAGTTGCATATTTTTCATATGCATTCCAAAGAAGGACTCCACGGTTTACTATTAAACCTAGAAGTATGATGGCTAGAACAGACTCTGGTTATCTAGTACCAAAAGATAAACCATCTGATGCTATTTACAAGAACCTTGTAGAGCATCTTATAGGAACTAGTATACTTGGTGAAATACCTGTAGATTTTACAGAGAAGAGTAGCTATGAATGGGTGAAACATTTCTATAACAACCCGGATGATGTTTTAATTGGAAACGCAATCAAGATGCTAGGTGACCATAAACAACAAAAAACCTGGACTAATGGTCAGTTGATAGATATGAGAACATGTTTGTGTCAACAATTTGCTTACTTGGATAGAATCGGTGCAATTAGAGACGACACACCTAGCCACTTTTTTGTTGAGTTATGTGATTGAGTAGATGGCGTACCTTGTGTTAAAACAGGGATGCAAAAAGGTCCTTGGCGAATAATGTTTAATGAAGATTATTTTAAAGAGAGTTTCTGTGATAAAGTTGAAATTCAATCAAATTGGTTACTGCTTTGGGCATCTGAAACAAAATTCAATATTAGCGAAATAGAAAAAATGAAGTATGATGAGTTTGACAGAGTTTTTGCTGAGCCTATACAAATCAGAAACAATTTGTGGGTTACAGTTGTCCCAACTTGGCGTCAAGCAGACTATGGTAATAATATCAAGATGCTTAATTGTGGTCAAGGTGAATGTCCATGCTGTGGCTCTGTAATAGGTGTGGATGATTATGAATATTTAACACTAATCAAGAAAACAGAAATAGACCTTGCTACACTGACAGACAATAATAGGCCATGGTCAAAACACTATAAGCTTGCTCATGATGCTCTTCATATATTATCAGGACATATGACGAATATGTTTGACGCTATATCTAAAGAAAAATACTTTGATGACTCTGAATTCTGGAGAAGATGTGGTTCAGTTATTAAGAGGAACAATTGCTCTAGAAGCGGGATGAGTACAAGTCATTGGAGAGTTGTATTTTGGAATTATGAAGAAACATTTTTCAAGTCGTTTACTGGTAAACACAAACCGGAAGATGATTCAGTTAACTTTAACAACTTAAGAATGATATTCATAACACTTCGTCTGATTATGAAAGGATTGTATCAAAGAGAGACTAACAGGACAAAACAGTCAAACTCAGCAGTTATTAATCATAGTATATACTGTACAAATAGATGGAGTACTGATATTATGAAGCTACATTTACATGTATTACTTGTTCATTGCCCGAGGGTATTTTGTTCAATTGCACTTAGAGAGCTATCTACAGATCTTTTTGAAGCCGAAAACAAGATTGCAAAAAGCTATATGCGAAATACAAATCATCAGTACCAAAATATGTTGATTATGATTTTAATACGCACTCACATGAGAAGAAGAGCTAAAGATATAATGGGCAAAAAAGAATCCTCGAGTATTACTAAGATAAAAAAGCTTACTGCGGGGGAAAAAACATGTAACATGTTGATACGTCAAGAAATAATTAATGATGAAAAATATTCAAAGTGGTTAGAACTGTTGTTGAAGGACAACAATGGCGCTTTATCAAGTTTGATAAAAGACATTAGACAACTTTTAGATTACACTTCCGAAAGGAAAAAAAGTGGATTTTACCAAAACTACCTTTTTTACACCGGACACTTTATAAAAATTACACCTGAGTAGAGACAATAAAGTTTATTTGTTTTTCAACAGATCCAAGATTGTGCTCAGTTTGTCATTTATAGTGTTGGTTTCCACTTCTATGTTTCTGAATTTCTTGATTGTTGACTCTTGAAACAATTCAAACTTGGTCTCTAGATTAGACATTTCAGCTGTGTTGTTCATTTGAGTCACACTTGGAGTGTCAACTCGAGGTGGAGAGCCAAAATTATTCAATACATCAAGCAACTTCAAACGGTAAACCAAGCGAAAATCATCACTTTCTGCACTGTTAATTTCTTGCTCTCGCTGCTTCTTTACTCTGTTCACTTTTTCGTTGTACTTGTCCTCCAAAGCCTTCAAACGAATTTGTTTCCTCTCTTTACTGGCGTTTGCCCAGTCTGTAAAGTCCTTTGCGTTGTTTATATCTGAGGAGGATAACCTTGCTGACGTCTCATCCCTATCGTCCTCATCAAGTATATTCTCCATCTCATCCAAAGGCTTGATGGGGCGCTCCTCATCCTCTACATCTCCTCCAGAATCATCCTCATCCATGTTCTTAATAACTTTGGCTCTTTTAGCATTACCTCTCCCGGTTGTGGATTTCGAGTTTTTTGAGCGTCTTTTGTACTTAATATGGTCCTTGATGGCCTTTTCTGTTTTTTTGTTATCTTTCATGTAGGTTTTAATTCGAGGGTCACGAAGGAAGTTTTCGTTATTTTTATTGTGCTGTATGTATACTTCCACAAGCATCTTTGAGTCTGCTTTGGTGATCTTTTTTGATGACTTTTTGTTTTTTGATGGCTTCTGTGTCTTTGTTTTGGGGTCATCTCCACTATCAGATAAATCAGAATTGCTGTTGCTATCCTCATCTGTGTGATCTGAATTGCTCTCAACTTCTTTTTGTTTTCTTTTACAAGATTTGTCATCTTCTACATCTTTACTTCTAGAAGGAACCCTTTTTCTTTCTGACCTACGTGGCTCTGTGCTTTCTTGATTTTCTTGACTAGGATGGGCATTATCATCATTGGTGTCAGTTTGTGCTTTATTTTGATCATGAGACTGTCTAGTCTCTGTTGCAACTTCGGTGTCTGACATTCTGTTGTTTTAATCAATTATAATTGCTTCTTTTTATACTAAACTATTCCTAACGGAATACGGATTGTATCACATTCCGAGGTTCCTGTTGCGCTTCCTTTCTTTGTTTGATTTGTAACAATTCCTTTACTCAACTTTAAACAATACTTCAAGTCAAGAACAATGGACAGGCACAAAATACTTACTCTTCTCGCACTTGATGTGCTTGACGAGATGGACGAGGAGGAGACAAGAGTTGATTATGGAAGTACAATTAAAAAACTTTCAAAAACTAACTTTGGCAGAGGGAAAGGTAAAGCAAAAAGAAGAAATAAAATTTCTTATGAGCGCGTAGATCGATTTAAGACATTTGAGAATAATTCTGAGCTATATAAAAAAAACATCCACTTGTCACGAGACCAATTCCATGTAATTTTTGAAGATGTTAGACATTTTGAAAGTTATTTTCAGAAGGAAACGAACATATCCTGTCTATCATTTGAGAATGTACTTCTACTTGTACTAATGTGGATTATTCAGTACCCATCATACTCATTATTATGTGGATTGTTTGGTGTGTCTGAGTTTATAGTCTCCAAGACAATACATTGTATGGTGCCGCAGTTAGTTGAGTATTTTGTAAATTTCATCCCGCACAAAAGGATATCTGAAGCACATTCATGTCTTAGTACAACAATGCTCTTTGTACTTGATGGTACTATCCACCCAATCCGAAAGCCAAGGTTAGATCAACACTTGTGGTATAATGGCCATTATGAGACGCATGGTGTTATGACGCAACTACTTGTGGATTACGACGGATATATTATTGCCGTTGAAACTGGATTTCCTGGTCATTTACATGACTCTACACAAGCACGCTACTCTGATGCTATAAGACATATTATTGGAAAAGATTTTGCGGTTGCTGATAGTGCCTACAGTGGCCTTGATTTTTGTGTTGGTGGTTTGAAGACTAATCAGCTTAAAACTAATAATCACCATCGATTTTTATCCATCACTTTATCTGAACAAGTTGTTGTTGAGCACATAAATAGCTTTTTTAAGAAGGCCCAGACAGTATCAAAGGAGAGTAAATTCAAACATGGAATTGAGCTTCAGTGTGCATGTGTGATCATCTGTTGTGGGATGTGCAATTTTCGAAGATTAACAGGAGATTATGAATCATGTGATTAATAAAAACTAGTTAGTGTAAAATTGGGTAATTTTTATAAAGTGTCTGGTGTATTTATATTTGTACCAAAAATTACCCAAACTACACCTCGGAAAACTGCGGTGTGTATTTGGGTGTAATCTAAAAGTTGTCTAATGATGGTCAATTATCACTTATTAATTTGAATATTAAAAGCCAAAATAGTGGTATTCAGGCACAATCACCAGTTGCAACAGACAACTGTATAACGACTACATCCTGTTCCATTACAATTCCAGACATTTTCGATGATGAGTGTGATCACGAGCAGGAAGATGCACTAGCAATTTTACAGAGATATCGTGATGAAGAAGCAAAGAAGCACAAGATACCTGATCCTGTTCCATTACGCAAACGTACACTTGTAAAAGAAATAGATAAAGCCTCAATAGATAATATTTGGAAAACAATTAGCAACAGTAAAAATTATCTAGGTGTACTTATACATACTGCCTCAGATAGGTTGACCACTTCCCCAATGATGAACATTGGCCCAGCTCTACTTCATCAATCCAAGCAGAGAGATAAAGATGAAACTCGTTGTTTTTATTGTACTAAAAAGAAGAAATCCGCTAAATGTACAGGTTTGGCTTGTTTTAAATGTTGTGAGAGTAAAGGGTTTACACATGTACAAAGTGGTGAACAAGTTGAATGCAGTGTCCACAAGACAGCTTTTGAACGAAAAAACACAGAGGTTGATCTACCAGCAACCATACCTGCTCCTGTTTTACAAATGGAAACGCAACAATTAAGCAAGACTGTGATGAAGGAGAAGCGGATTAAAGAAGCAGTTGTCAGAGCTAATATGAACGCAAAGAAAGACCTCAAAAGAAAACATCGAGAGGATAAAACAAGTACAAAACGTACTAGAACTGACAATAATAACTCTGATTGTGCTTATACAATACTGAATCCTATACCAAAACCTACTGTACAAACTATATGGCAGTTCCCTCAAGCTCCACCACTCAGATTCCAACCATTTGCATCTATGTCCCCTCATCAACAAAATGTTGCACATTTTACGTCAACTGCACAGTCACAATATTTAAATAAATAGACTTGTTTATAGAAGTGTAAATTGTGAGGATTGCACAAGTCTGTAGAAACATTGCGTATTTTGAGATTTTTGCAATTGTGCAATCTCAAATCGCGCTGATCTCTACGATTCATAAATACGCACAAAATGCACGATTTGTCTTTCTATCATAAAATTTTACCACAAATATCACATGTCCAGACCGTGCTACACATTAATTAATAAAAGGTGTAAGTGTGGCGCATTGCCTTCATAGGTTTTAAATGGTTTAAAATTTCTGAAATTTGCTTTAGTGTTGTTTGTAAAAATGGGTGAAAACAAACAAAAGTGAACAATCCAAGACAAGGAAGAGGAGGGAAATTAATAACCGTTTCAAACAAAAGAATCCTGATTACCATAAGGAGTATTATCAAAGAAACAGGGATTCTATTAAATCTCGTAGAAGCAAGGGTTTTAAAAAAGCAGAAACAAACAACAACGTTAGTAGTAACACTATTTCTCAACACAATGTACCAAAAAAATTAATGCTACCTATTCCTGTGGACGTTCAACGTTCTAGATTGTTTAAAGTACCAGAAGAGCAAGAGTGGGTCACCATATCTAATGAGAGACATATTGTAGCATCAACAAGTGGTGAATCTAACACAAATGTTATCGATTACCGCCCAGGCTACATCGAAACAGACATTGGTGATCACTTTCTTCAAGTTTGGAAAGAAATTGGGGATAGTGATTTATTTACTGAAGACGATTTTGATTCTACAAGAGGCAACGTTTGTGTACACGTCGGAATTGCAAAGGAATTTTATACAGGGAGATGGTGTGTGTCTGGGCACTTTAAGAAATTAATGAACTCTGTGTTTGCTGATAAGGTTTGCTTATCACTGCATCAGATTTGTAATGCTGTCGTGACACATTTGCAAGAGCATGATAGCGCTACGCTTGCCACAATCCAACAAGGCTTATTGTTACTCCCACCAAAAGTGCGTGAAGAGTATCCATTTGCACTACCAAATATGTTTGTAAACATCCGCAATTCTGTTTGTAAGTTACACACTGACAATAACGATGCGGCTGACGTTGGTGGGATTTTGTTTGTTTTCAAGAGCAGTGATTGTAGAGGTTGCTATTTGTCCTTCCCAACCTTGAAGATTCATTATGACATAGGTCATTGTGACATGGTTAGGGCAAGATTCAAAATATTACCACACATGAACACTGATATTATAAGTGGTGATAGAGTCTCGATTGTTTGCCCTTTACACGAGCGAATAATAAATCTTTGTTATAAATCAGCAGTTGATAAAGGAGAGATCGCACAAGAGAATTACGGGAAGATATATTTGATTGGCACATTTGACAATAAAGAAAATATAATGAAACTCATTGGCCGAAAGAACATTTTGGCATTCAACGGAATCAAGAGGAACATTTCACAAGCACGCTCACGCGGAGCTTTTTCGATTGCAGTGTGTACTGAGGAAAATTGGGAGGCAGCAAAGAACACGGCTTTTTCTAAAAGAAATCATAGTGTATTCAAATCGTTAGTGTCCAAAAACATTCCACTTGTCAACATCGAGTGGTTGGAGAAATTGTTGGGTGATGGCAACATTCCTGATACAAAGGATTATGAATACAATTTGGACGTAATCCCAAGAGATTAATTGATTCAAGAATATTAGAATAACAACGTTAATTTATTTGCTTTAATGTGTACATTAACATTCTTCTATTTCCGTTATAGTATCTGCATAGCTTATGTATTTTCTTGTTCCTAATAATTATAGAGCTGCTTATTTTCCTGCATCCATGGTGTGGTCGGTGTTCTCTCGTAGGGAAGGGTGTGTGAGCTCGTCGGTTGACTGTCTTGTGATTGAATAGTTACCGGCACGACTAAATAATGGTGTTGAGAAGATATTATAAATTAATCAGGTACAACCTCTCAAGTTCATCGTACTGCCTACATGAGGTCCATCATCTCTCTAATCTCTCAGTACATAGTTATTGTCCTCGTCAGATTCGTTGCACAAAGTCTTCTTGTTCCGAACTGCAACTGCCATGATCATCGTCGAGACCTGCCTATCCGTCTAGAAGGTCGTCAAATTCATCTGAGTCTTGACTGTCCTTTGAGCCCTCCGGTTCACTGTTCACTGCTTGGTATCCTCGTATACGAAATCTGGGTCGCGGTTTGGTTGGCGGCTACGTCTTGCTATCTGGGTTAAAGTTTGTTGGTCGAGTCAGTTTTCTTTGGTAGAGTCTTCCTTGCCATGTTTGTCGAATGTATTGGTAGCATTTTTTTCTTTTAAGCTTGAGTTTTCACCTTTAAAGTACAATCTAAAAGAATATAGCAAAATGAATATCAAAGTAGAAAGTGCCTTGAAGCATCTTTTGAATTACCATCGAAGTAGAATCAGGGAATTATCGGCACTCTCAAATGTACAAAACAAATTTGCTGAAGCATAACATAACCTGATGTAGACTTACTTGGTCCCGTGTGGTTGTGATGAAGCCCTGTTCTATTTTTGTTTTGGTTGGCTTCAATTTAGACATACCAAAAAACAAATCCAGAAGATTGTTTAACGACTACTTTGAGTGAGATACAGTGCAGCTGTATCTTATCATGGTGTAACAAAAGCAATTAAAGTTTTCCTAACATGTTCACGCTGTTATTAGATACTGGATGGATAAAGTCAAATTTAGCGACGATCACATTGAGTACAAACAAAAGACAAAGAAGAGCAGTGCGCACTATCCTTTATTCATGTCACACAGTATCCGCTATCCAACATTTCAAGATGTAATGAATATGCTGTCTAAATTTGGTCACAATGTGTCACGATTGTTTCTTTACATACTTCATTAATGCTATTGAGTCAGGATACTAATAAAGGGGAGATTACTTACTTATGAACAATGTCAAAACACACTGTGTAGAAGATACTCTCGAGGCCATGACATTAATCTTCTACGCACATGGAGTTAGTTGAGATAATATACTTTGTTTTTACCCTAGGTGCACAATGAAGCGTGTATCAAGTCATCTCCCTTCCATCCCACCACAAGACATTCAAAACGAAGTATTTATTTGTAATAAATAAAGAATTTTGTAATTTTTATTTTATTTTATTTTATTTTGGCTAATTTGGCTGCTCCGGACAATATTAATAACATATACAAACAAGATAACATATTCAATTCACCACACCTTTACCGATACAGAAAGAAAGTTATTTGATTGGGTTGAAGCACACTTTGATCTCAAGGACTACAGCTGAGAACATACTACATTATTCATCGGGGTATAATAATAAAACCATCACATATCTCCAAATTGCTTTAGATGATGATTGTTACGTAACCTATACTGGCAAAACAAAAATTGTAATGAACGAGCTCGCTCGTCGATACACCAATTTAATACATTCGGATATGGGAAGTGTACATGCTCACATAACACACGATTGTAACCCTAACGGGGCCATAGCTGGATCTTTCATTTTAGGATTACATGAAACCCAAGACATAGGTAAGCAAAAGGAGACAGAAAACATTCAATTCCTTACCCAGTTATTATTGAATGATGCACCAGTAATTGTATTAAACAAACAAGAAGCAACACCCATTCCGTCCTCATTATGTTATGCACCTAACGACGCGACAAACATCAAAATCCTAGATCAAAATCCTAGAGAAAATCCGTAACCGTGAGCACTGTACCGATTACCCCACATTCATAGACGCACGAGGAAAGAACAAGACCAATTAAATGTTAACCCTTCTATTTATTATCTCGTATTATACTATGGCTGAAACTTCTCGCGCAATATCAAATGTATGACTTCATTCCATATCCGTTTTTAAGAATTTGCCGGGCGGGGGGGGGTTGGGAGAATATACATGTATCCATATCAAATTAATGGAAACATTAAATGATTAAATGTTATAAGTTACTAGTCATTAAACACTTTAAATAATTTAACACGTTCGTAGTATTCAGACCAAAACTTTTGGTCGTCTTCGAATACTCACTGAACATTTAATAACCAAACCTTATACACTCTAGTCACATAGTAACTGCTCTTGAGTATATAGAAGGCTATTCTGTAACCCTTCATAATGTGCTGTGGCACCAGCACATTATACCCTGTATATACAGGTACACGTGTCCTAGTCAACCTCTACCCTCAATGGTTAACCTTTTTATTGTCCGTACCGAAGATTGGTAGCTCTAAATGGATAGCTGTCCGGGATGTTGACGAGATCTGATCGGGATCTTGATGAAATTGGACACTGAAGTCCTTCTTTTACAAATAAAATGCATGATAATTAATTAATACATTGTGGTGTTCTTTGCTGTTTAGATGCGTTATATACCTTCTGTTGTATTTGAGAGGTTATCATAAGCAGCGGAACGGGTTTAACTAAAATGGATTGACATGAATATAATTATTTGATTTTAACATGACATGTCACAGATTAGGGTTTCTCAATAGCCCCGAGCTCTTTGATGAAAGTAACCCTAGTTTCGTAAGTTGAATTTCGAGTTCACATCAATTCAAATGACGATTTCAGACAGACTTGCCTTGAACAAAATCAAACAAATATTTGCCCAATATTCTTTGGTCGAAACACTCGCTGCGATGTATCCCATTGACATTTCGTCGACAAAAAATGTCGACGAACAATTGCGGTTGAAAATAGCTGAGTTAACTTGTGATGCCATCGAAGCGGATGGAAATTTTCCCGAATTAATTTTTGTTCCCAACCGAGTGCCAAATGGGTCAAGCAACACGTTAAACAACGTATTAAATGACATGTTTGAGGACACCAAACTGATTTCCAACACCGATGGATCGTCGATTTATTTGATAGACATAAGACCAAATACGGATCTACTGGCAGCATTTATATACAATTTTGAAAAAATGCATCCTAACCAACTCCCTGGCGACAACATGATTTTTTTGAATTCTCAGGCCATCATGAAAATAACACCGATTTTGGAACCTTCCACTGTGATGATAAACAAAGCTTTCAAAGAAAACATGATGCAATTCGCACATCCGTCAATTTATGAACAATATGTAAAAGCACGAAATCGCGCCATGATCGAAATGTACAACATCAATGATCATGCGACAATAGATGCGATCGGCCACTTTTTGGGGAGTTCGCTGGTAGAGCAAAAGAAAAGTCCATTTTATCCTCTCTTGTACGGGAGTGAAAGGATTTGGATCAATTCAGTGCCAAATCAATGCACGATCACGCAGCCAATGAACAACACTCTGTCCAGTTTGTTTGAACGAATGAAAGAAATCAACCCATCCGGTGTGCGCTCCGAAAATGACATGTCTTTGATTCACTCTGTCGTTGCACAAATTTTGTTGGGAATTTCTATTGGTCACCACTGGTTCAAGATTGTTCACAATTACATGTTCACAAAAAATATCATGTACGAAAGAGTCGATTCCGAGACCGTGTTGTATTATCGTCATGTAAAAGGCAATCAATTGTTCGCCATTCCAACTCATGGATTTTGTTTCAAACAAACAAATTTCAGCCGTTCGTCTTTTGTGATTGACGGACATGCATACGAAAGCAACTTTTTGAAATCACACAGTCACGAAGCAAAAACAAATGACGTCAACGCAGATATATTAACCGTTCTGAAATCTGTTTACGATGAAATCTTGAAAGATGCAAATGTTTTTTTCAGAAACAGTTGCCATTTGAGCGCATTGGAGCGCTTATATTATCAGTCATCTTCATTCAGTAATTTGTTTGCCGACTCTTCATGCAGCATCCACTCGACCGAATCTTTGCAACATGGTCCCCCGGAGTACCATGGCATTCCTGAATGGAATTTGTGCAGCAGTATCATTGAAAGTTGCAGTATTGCCAACATTTTCAACATGGGATTTTTTGATTGTTTTTTAATCGACGAATCAAAATTACCCAGAGGTGCGCTCGTTTATGATGTGTTTTTCAATAAATAATCTTTGTGTGGTGCATGTGTTTTTATTTTTCTTGTCCTGTCACACTTGCATCATACAATGCATGTCGAACAACATTCGAATTATCGGGCACGTAAACTTTTGTTGCGATTTTATAACAGACCATCGAACAGATCATCGAACACTTTTAATGAACATTGTGGACTTTTTGACACATTATTCTTTAAACGAACACAACGTTTATCAAGTTGTGCTTCAAGAAGAACAAACAACATTGGCAGTGTTTGACCACGCCAATGTTTTCATAAAAATTGCGTCGGAATACACAATGATACAACATGTCGTCGCGTTGGTTTTGATTGCGTACACGTATTTATTCGTCAAACCTTTGGCAATGTTTTATGTTTACGGACCCAGATTCATGGGGTATGGAATGTGGGCAGGCACAAAACCGGAAGACATGTGTTCGCAAATCACGGGTGTTGGATCTCAACATTGGGTAGAAAATCCCAAAAAATGTTTTGAAACAATATACAATCAATTTTATTCGCTTTTGGTGGGTGTCGTTTTCGTGGTGTATGCGATCATTCTTTTTAAAATGGCAACCCATTTATGGTACAGGTGCACTTTGGAACCAATGGAAAGAAAAAAAGAGAGGGATAAAATTCAAGCAAAAGGGATGGTGATGCGCGAAATGCAACAAATGATTTTGAACAATGCGAAGACGAACTTGTCCTCGAATTCGTTTTGATAAAGGCGCAAATAAAGTGTAATTTCATCCAACTGTGTGCACAAAAAGAGCATCAATGTTGTGCAATGGAAGCGTTTATTTAAAAAAGGTTTTTTTGACACATGCCATTCTGGAATCGTTTTCAAACACCATGCAGTGTTTGCGGTGGATTGGTTTTTTTGCATTCACCTCGTCTTGCATGTGGATCAATATTGGCTTCCCTCTCAACAGTTCGCTGGCTTTCACCACCTGAACGTGGTCGTGTTGCGCAAGTGTTAAATCGCCTGCAATAGGAATTTTTATGGCAATCTTTTTAAGAACATCCGAAGGGACTGATTTTAATCTCTCTTGAAACACTTCGCAAGACATTGCAGGCACGATTTTTTGGCATTTGCCAAGCAAATTGCCGTGCGATTGCGTCTTGAGTATTTCGCCGATTGCTTCAAAGTCTTGTTGATTTGACTTTAATCTTGTGTAGTTGCGATCGTCCAATGCATAACAATGTCCAGCGACGTAAGGGACCGCGTAGCGATCCACCTCATATGTGTACGGGAATATGGCATTCTGAATGTCATCCAAATTGTCCACATTTGCCTTGTATTTGTGCATCATGGATATGACGGTGACATCCTCTCCCATTATTAAATGTTTTGAATAACGGGCTTCGTTGCCAATGGATTCGGTCCCAGACAGTGCCATTGCCATTGAAATTTCATTTAATCCTGCTGCAAGACTGAAATACATGTTTTCTTTGAAACAATTGTTGATCAAAGAAACAACCGTGTCTGCATAAGAACACATGTCGTCGTATACATTTCTGTCTTTGGGATACACGCCATCCATTTTTGCAAAATTAATTTTTGAATTGTTGTTTATTATTGAAAATATAATTTAGTCTCCAAAACAAATTGGGTCCCGGTTTGTGCCACGACCATGTACTTTTGTTCCTCGTTTTCAAAAAGCAGGCACATGTTATGATCTTGGGTTGGGTTTCATAAATCATAACGACTGTTGACCTTCTTTCATATTCTTTTGCGAAGCACGAAGTGCTGAGCCAGTATAGTAACAACTCAATTTATAAAAACAACCTCTGTTTCAACCAGCAGGTAACTGGCATCATCAGACGCGTTACAGAGTTTTTATTGTGAAATTTGTTACAAAATGTGGTCAACTATCATCAACTCAGGTTTCGGTTGTAATGTAAGTTGCCGTTGGGGGTAAATAGGAGGCTGGCTGGTTTGGGTCCCCTCTTGTCATATGCATAAAAAGTAACCTAATGGTGTCGACTGGTCAGCGGTATTCACCTAGTGGAAGCGACAAGTTCATGTCCGACCGGCTGCAATGCTTCATTCCAATCTGTAAATCATCCAAATCTAACCTTCTTATGAATCGTTCCTCGATACTGTACCAGTCGGGTGACCGGCAATAAAGATTTCCAATAATTATTCCAAGACCTTCTTCAATTCTCTTTCTCATCTCCATACTCTGCACCTTGAGTGCGAAAATGATAGTCCGCGGACAGCAATAGTTATATGACAAGAGGGGTGACGTTGTGAACGCGACATCACAATCAAATGACTTTCGAAGGTACTGGTCTCGAAGAATTAAATTCTGTTGGACCGAGTCAAATGAAGATCCCAAACTAGTCCCATTACCCGTA
>JAOPGA020000549.1:0-17985 GCA_026419775.2 Acrasis kona
ATGGCAGAGTCGGGTATTTGTTACTAAACACAGGTAATGTACAGTTGACCAATCTATTTTGAGTTTTACAACCAATCATTGGTGTTTTGTAACTTCTGTCAACAATGACCATTGTGAGGTTATAATCAATGTCGAAACTAGTAGGTTGACTAGGTAGTTGATCAATAGTTGCCATCGACAACCCACTCACTCCGATTGGAATCTTGTAAAGACTCAACCTGAGTGGTTTCACCAATGATATCGTTGCCTCATCATACGTCAATGTAATCTTCCTGTCAGTACCATAAAACACACTGGGCCCAGGTAGATCCAGCAACAATGACATTTTGGTAGTACTTGATGAACCACCACCATTGAATTGACAGGTCAAAGTTTTTGTTGAAGTCAACTCAGCAGGGACCAGATAAGATCCAATTATAGAATTGGTCATGTTGCATAGGTATGAGTAGTCTGGGTTGACTGCACTGTTCAATCCAAAGTAAATCTCTGAAGATTTTGTAACTGCGTAGGGATATGCATGTTTGACCATAGGTCTGTAGTTGACCAGCAACATGCTTGCCATTGGCCATTTGATCTTTTCGTTAGAAACAGTGTTGGTCAACTCAATTTCGAAATCAATATGGACTGGTACTTTGCTCCAATATTTATAATGAGCGGTTGACCATATAGTTGATGTACCAAGGGAATTCAAATCAAACTGAGAAGGTAACGTCACTTGATAATTGTAATCAAATGTAGCGGTCACTTTGTAAGTAACCGGTATGTTGTCGGCAGGAACCAAAATATTTGATATTATTGCTCTGTCGAGATCCGTGTGATTGAACAAAACACCAGTTGAGTGGGTGAACCCATAAGGAGGTGCATGGAACAAGACTGGTACTTGATTGGTAGTCAGATTGAATTGTTGACTACCGGCATCTACATACAGTCCGACATAGATCACATTACTCTGAACATTGTTGTTTACAATATTCAACGTACAAGTTGCAGTCAGTGATTTTACGTCACTGAAGGTTGCTTGTGTCGTCTTATCACCATCATATAAACAAAAAACATCATTAGAGTTCAATATGAGATTATTGGTTGTGAGTGTGACTTGTAGTGATGGGTTAATTAATTGATGAGCAAATGGACTCAAATAAACAGCACTCACTTCATTCATTGCATAGAATAAAAGTGTATTTGTAGAGATCACGACATCACCACGTAGTGTTGATGCATATATGGATTGATAATAAATACCAAAGTCAACTTGTATTTCACAAGTGCTTATTGATGAAGAGAAGGTCACCAATGTTCCGTTTCTACCACATGTGAAGGTTACATTTGGTGTGTTGAATGGATTGATTACTTTGGAAGTTGACATGGAGATGTTTAATTGATCCAT
Organism: Acrasis kona; assembly: GCA_026419775.2. Classification (NCBI taxonomy): domain Eukaryota; phylum Heterolobosea; class Eutetramitea; order Acrasida; family Acrasidae; genus Acrasis; species Acrasis kona. The sequence continues at coordinate 1,388 of JAOPGA020000549.1, forward strand.
TAAAGAAGCTCTTGGTAACAAATTTGAAATTGTAAACTTGTCAACCAACGAATAACTAATATTATTGCTCAACAACAATAAATTGTTTTGTACATAATCACCAGATAAGTACAACGAGATTACAACAACACCGCTTGTTGCAGCGTTTATATTCGTACAAACACCGGTTGTTCTGTTGTAAAATGAGAAGGGACTCGTCAGTAATGTATTAGGACTATTGATGTAGCTATAACCGCATACAACGCGATCAGACATGCTATATTTGTAATAATCAAAAGTGATGTTTACAAAATTACTCTCTCCCACAAAACCGATATCGAGTTCACCATCTGTATAATCAATACCAATGTAATCTCTAATGGTCACATTAACAGTATTTGAACACGAAACCCAGTTATTGTTATTGTCATCCGCTAACATTTGATCAGATGTGTACATGACAGTTAGTGAGTAGACATCCGATTGTAAAGTATCAGGTATTAATGTACCAATGGACTTTGTGGTATTAACGCGTCCATAATCAGTTAAGAAGCTAGGACCAGTGGTAGGTATCATATTAATCATTAATGACCCTACTACAGTTGTAATGGTCATGTTCATTGTGACATTTATAAAAACACCGCTCTGATACATTAATGTAGTTGGAAACACACTTATTTTAACCTGGTCAACTATAAAATAGTCAACACTCATGATTTGATCATTTAATCTGAGCTTATAAGAATTATAAGGCACAATTACATTTCTCAAGTTGACTGGAATAAGAGATGACTTGAAAGTAATATTTGAGGATAATTGTTCAAATTTGGGTATTTGAGGATAATTTAAAAAAGTAATGTTGTAAGGAGGAACAACATTAGTAGGTCTAATAATCGTATTGATCTCACCACCATAGGTAGAACCAATACCAGGTTGTAAATAATTACCATCAAGAATGGTCAACTGCATGGTGTCAACTGATAATATCGGTAGAGTGACATCATTCACTGTCATTAACAATTGAACCAAATAAACAACGTTTACAAAACTAGTTGCATTGAAAGTAAAATTAGAACCACTTTGTAAACAAGGTAATAACACTACATTACTGGCATTTGTCTTTTCAGTCAACCTAATTTTGAATGTAGGTGTCATGATGCCATATACAGCATTTATGTCGTATCTTGTAAGTAACAAAATTGTACTCGTTGTATTAACTGGTACGACAGGTGGAACGACTGATAGAGGTAATGTTTTAGGTAACATCCACATATCAAGAGTCTGATAACTCATATTATATAACTGTAGATAGTTACCAAAGACATTTGGATCGACTTCTCTATATACAGGTACAATGACATTGTGACCAGTACTTAGATTCACATTATTACAAACAAAGTTGAGTGTAGTGACTCCTGATGATGTGCTATTGCTTGAATATGTAGCAATGTGATAAGTCACATTAGCACTTGGTAGCGAAGGATTGACTTGACAAAAAATCGAACTGTACAAATCAGAAAAGAGAGTTGCATTGTAAAGACTAAACTGTTGACTGTAAGTAGCGTATGCAAATTTAACAGACACTGTATTGGGATACGATCCAACTCCATACCTTATTGGATACGTATTCTTCCAACGAGGGTTATTGCTTGTTGTAATCTGTGCAAATGAATTTTTGAGTCCAGTAGAGACATATAACTCATGAGTAAAGTAATTAGTAGTACTTGTGGTCATATTCTCTATTGGTATACTTGAATACAAATCAACACTAGTAGCACCCAAAGCTCTATTACTCAGCTCCGTTGTAGTACTATTGTTCAAATAGAATGGAAAATTACCATCAATTGTCAAGAAGTTGTTATTTGGAAATCTCAAATAAACATTTAGAATCTTTGTTGTAAAAGGTGGATCGTTTACAATATAGACTCTTGGGTACTTTGCAACAAGATCTTGAGGGTAGTACCAAGTTGCACGAGCAGATGTTGTAAACAAGGTCATGTTGTTCATCAACAAGTTGGAGTATTGGTTGATACTTCCCATGTAAGTTGTAAATCCTGGTTTTATTTGTCCAGTGATGGTGATATGTCCGTCAGCTTTATTTACAACACAACTAACAGTTTGTCTAAACGCTACGCTTCTCAGATCAAATGAGAATGATTCTGAGCGATACAACTCTGGTATAATCACAGGAGTTGTTGGCGTGTAAGAATATTCTCTATCAGCCAACATTATTACTCTGTTCAATGACGTATCATTTAAATTAAAGAATGGACTGCTATAAGCGAAAAATGACACTTGGACATAATTTGATGGGTTGATAACTGATGCAGAAATATTTTGTAACAAGTTGGGAACATTAAGATTAGATAATGCCAAACTAGCGCCAGGGTGACTTGATGCGTAGTTGATTGATAGATAAATATTATTTCTGTCCTTATTTGGTAATGTAAAATTGAATGACACTGAATTGCCATATGAATAAGAATTAACAAGACGAGTTGTAGATGCAACGGTAGAGTTAACAACAAATGAGAACAAGGGATTCAATTTCAAATCCGTAGTTAAGGTATATGTATAACTCGCTGTTCCTGCTTCTACAATGAACGGGAATATAGTTTTGATTTGCAACAATGGAGCGTAATAACTACTTGTGATCGGTGCACTAATAACATCAGATTGACCCAATCGATAAAAGTAAATTACGAATGACAACTTGACAGGTACAAACAAGGGAGTAAACGGTTCAAATTGACATTGCGAATATGTATTCTGAGCACCGCTACATTTCATAGGAATGTATTTGAATGTATTGGTTGTGTATTCAAAAGTTGTATCTTGATAATAAGAAACATTAAAGAACAAGGTTGGGTCAGTCAACGGATTCTCAAAATTCATTGTGAACAGATCAAGAGATTTAAATGGAGAATTCATATTGCTGAACGACAACTTCTTCTTGATAAAAGTCAAGTAAGAATCAGAAGAAGTCGCAACAGCGCTATATCCAGATTGTTTATTGTAATAATATAACCGAAGAGCAACTGTATTCGTTCTAGATGTAAACAAACTGAAATCAAACGTAATATCACCTTGTACAATAACAGACGATTTTGTAGCAGGTACAATAACCAAACAAGTTGTGTTAAAGTAATAATTGACTGCATTTGATGTGTACATCCAATACAGATTATCACAATTATAAAGTTGACTAGCCAATGTAGTATTGACACGAATAGTATTAGAATCAGATGCTTCATACAAGTACACAAATGGATATACAGTTAACGGAGAGGAAGTAGTTGTGAGATAAAAAGGCAAAGTGTTAGTTGACCACTCAATAATTCTATTGGTGGAACTAAATTTTACAAAAATTGAATATGAAGAAACAATAGAGGATGGTTTCGTAATACCACAAGTCAAACTACCGGTACTTCTATCATAAACACCTTGTACAGGTCCATTACCATTTGTTACATTACACAATATTGTAATATTAGATAACATATTTGTGGGAATATCAATCGGTCTTTGTAACTTTGTAGATTGCATTACACTTACAACATTTGTAACAGAATTACTTTGTGGATAAAAATTTGGAACCAAATTACCAACAATGTTCATCAGCTCTAATATCACCACAACAAGTGTATTTGTAGATAAAACAACAGTAGGCGCAGAAGAACTAGGATAAGGTAACAAAATTACACTCAAAGTATAAACACCCTCTTGTCTGTTAATTTTAGCTTGTAACTGATTACTATTTTGAGTGGTAGTTAATTGAGCATCATTATTATTACTATCAGTCAAAACAAGTTTCATTCTGTTAATAATGTTTGTAAACTCTGGTTTGTAGTTATCCATTTGATATAGTACAATATTAGAGTTGAATACTGTATTTGCTTTACCACCTCCATTCTGAGTTGACACATAACTAATGGATCCTTTTTTAAAAACTGGAACAGAAAGATTGGCACTTGTTAAATCATAATAAACACCAGATGGAGATTTAAAATGTAGATTCAAGTCAATAACACCATTTACTGTTTGATCAGTAATTGATACCAGGTAATCTAGTCCGTTAATTGTGGATGTAGTGTAGTACTTTTTATTATTAACACTCACTACAACCATGTTTGTTAATTCCGGTGATAAGAACGGAAAACTATTTGGTTGTTGAGGATAGATTGATAATTGAGAGGTGGATGAAGAAGTTAAGATATAATCGGGTTGAGTACCATTAACTTTCATTAACAATGGAGTTTTTGATAACACGTAAAACATCATCGGAGTTGTTGTAATGCTGACATTATTGTACAGCATAATAAATGAATACTTCATGTCGCTATTTGGTGCTACTGTAGTTCGGAATATATAAGTATTTTTGTTAACAAATGTAGAATTGGTTATAATATTTGGTTGTCCAACAATTTGAAATGACACAAAACTAGAATACTGTACTGGGATGCTATAATCTGTGTACACAGTAATATTCACGGTGTCATAGAAATAAATCTTATTATCAGGAATATAAACATTGTAACGTTTTGTAAAATCAATCTCACAATTGATTCCATTATGACCAGTATCACAATCACAATAATCTAACAAATAACAAGATCCATAACCAGAACAAACACTCGAAGAATTAGAAGAAACTCCACTGCATGTTGTAACGTTACAAGAATCACCAAAATATCCACTATCACAGGAACAAGAATTAGGTGAGATGCAATCACCATGAGTAGAACAAACACTATTGGATGTACTTAATGTTCCGTAGCAGTTATAAGATTGACAAGATCCACCAAAGTAACCAGATTTGCAGTTACAAAGATTTGGAGAGATGCAAGTACCGTTGGTTGAACAAACTTGTGGATTAAGTGCATCTATTGAAAAGCAATTCCATTTCTCACATGAGGATCCATAATAGCCAGAGTTACAATTACAAACATTAGGAGAAATACAAGTACCATTAGAAGAGCATACTGTATTATTTGTATTTAGTATTTGATTACAAAACCATGAGTCACATGTCACACCGGTATATCCGGCGTTGCAATTACATTTATTTGGAGCGATGCACGTTCCATTTGTGGAGCATACTGCTTTATTGTTAAATAACGTTCCTTGACACATCCATTGTTGACATGCAGAACCAAAGTAACCACTGTTGCAATTACATACATTAGGTGCAATACATGTACCATTCGATGAACAAACACTTATGTTTGTATATAACATGTCGTTGCAGTTCCATTTCTCACATGTACTTCCATAATATCCACTATTGCAGCTACATAAGTTTGGTGCAATACATGTACCATTACTGCTACAAACAGCTTTATCTGTGCTTATGATTCCGTTACAGTTCCATGACTGGCATGAAGCACCATAATAGCCGGAGTTGCAATTACATGTATTTGGAGCAATGCATGTGCCATTAGATGAACACCCTGCATTGTTAGTGTTGATGATGCTGTTGCAGCTCCATGACTGACATGATGAGCCATAATATCCAGTGTTACAATTACAAGTGTTTGGTGAGACGCAGGTACCATTGGATGAACATCCTGCATTGTTCGTGTTGATAACTCCGTTACAACTCCAAGATTGGCATGATGAGCCGTAGTAACCTGCGTTACAGTTGCATGTATTTGGAGATATACATGTTCCATTGTTAGAGCATCCTGCGTTATTTGTATTAATGACTGAATTACAGTTCCACGACTGGCACTGATTACCATAATAACCACTATTACAGTTACAAACATCTGGTGCGATACAAGTACCGTTGCGTGAACATACGCTTACATCAGTTTTTAGTTTATTAGAACATTTCCATGTTTCACATTTTGTACCTGTATAGCCAGTGTTACAATTACATGTATCTGGAGCTATACACGTACCATTTGTTGAACAAACATTTTTGTTATTAAAAAGTGTTCCTTGACACATCCACTGCTGGCATGTAGAACCAAAGTATCCAGCGTTGCAATAACATACATTAGGTGCAATACACGTACCATTAGAAGAACACACGGATGGATTTGTACTAATTGTACCATTACAATTCCACGATTCACAAGTCGTACCATAAAAACCACTTTTACAATTACAAACATCTGGAGCTATACATGTACCATTACCACTACAAACAGATCCAATTGTACTTGGAATGCCATTGCAATTCCAGTATTGACACTCACTTCCATAAAAACCAGGTTTACAACTACATGTATCTGGTGAAATACATGATCCATTACCGCTACAAACTTTATTATCAGAATTGATTACACCAAAGCATTTCCATGAGCCACATGTACTACTATCATAACCATCTTTACAGTTACATACATTGGGTGCTATACATGTACCATTCGATGAACAAACTAATCTATCAGTGTTATTCAATCCAAAACAACTCCAATTCTCACAGGTATTACCATAATATCCATTATTGCAGTTACATACATTAGGTGCAATACATGTACCGTTCGAGGAACATACGTTATTGTTGCTATACAACAAGTTATCACAGTTCCACCTTTCACATGTGGACCCGTAGTATCCATTGTTGCACTTGCATAAGTTAGGTGATATACAAGTACCATTACTGCTACAAACAGCTGTGTTTGTGCTTATAATGTTATTACAGTTCCACGACTGGCACTGATTACCGTAATAACCATTATTGCAGTTGCAAACATTTGGTGCAATACATGTACCGTTACGGCTACAAACTTCTCTATCTGTGCTTGTGATACCATTACAGTTCCATGACTGACACTGATTACCATAAAAACCATTTTTGCAATTACAAACATTTGGTGCAATACAAGTACCGTTGCGTGAGCATACGCTTGGATCAGTTTTTGGTTTAGTGAAACATGACCATGAATTACATGTTGCACCGGTGTATCCATTGTTACAATTACATACATTAGGGGCAATGCATGTACCATTCGATGAACAAACACTAATGTTTGTATATAACATGTTGTTGCAGTTCCATTTCTCACATGTACTTCCATAATATCCACTATTGCAGCTACATAAGTTTGGTGCAATACATGTACCATTACTGCTACAAACCGCTTTATCTGTGCTTATGATGTTATTACAATTCCATGACTGACACTGATTACCATAAAAACCATTTTTGCAATTACAAACATTTGGTGCAATACAAGTACCGTTACCACTAGAACAAACTGAACTTGATGTTCGTGGGACACTAAAACAATTCCAAGATTCACATTGAGCTCCTACATATCCAGCTTTACAATAACAAGTTGATGGAGCTATACAAGTACCATTTCTAGAACAAACAGATGTATCAGTGTTTAGTTTACCAAAACAATACCATGTAGAACAAGTGGTACCGTTGTAACCACCATTACAATTACAAACATTGGGCGAAATGCATGTACCGTTTGAAGAACACACTCTTGAATCAGTATTTATAATATTTGAACAACTCCACGATTGACATTGATCACCATTATAGCCGCTCTTACAACTACATGTATCAGGTGCGATACAAGTACCATTACCGCTACAAGCTGCTTTGTCATTGTAACCAACTCCGTAACAACTCCATTGCTCACAATTAGCACCAAAATAGCCGTCTTTACAATTACACATGTCAGGAGCAACACATGTACCATTAGAAGAACACACGGATGGATTTGTACTGGGTGTGCTATTACAATCCCATGATTGACAAGTAGAACCATAAAAACCATTTTTACAATTACAAACATCTGGTGCGATACAAGTACCGTTACGACTACAAACACCACTATTTGTTCTCAACACACCACCACAATTATAATTCTCGCATTTAGATCCATAATAACCGTCATTACAATTACACAAATCAGGAGAAATACAAGTACCATTACCGGAGCATACACTAGCCACAGTAGCCTTTCCAACATTAAAACACTTCCAGTTATTACATGTGGTACCAATATAACCAGGATTACAGTTACATAAACTTGGAGCAATGCAAGTACCATTTCCAGAACATACCTTTACATTTGTTTTCAATATGTTATTACATTTCCAATTATTACACTGAGTCCCTTCGTACCCGGGGTTACAATTACAAGTATTTGGTGCGATACAAGTCCCGTTCGTTGAGCATACATCAGGATGGTCATTTCTGTACGAAAAGCAATTCCAATTTTCACACAGTTGACCAAAATAACCATTTTTACAATCACATAAATTTGGAGAGATGCAAGTACCATTGGAAGAACAAACATTACGATCGGATTTGGAGAGATCGAAACAATTCCAAGCGTTACAATTAGGTCCAGAATAACCTTGTTTACAAGAACATGTATCGGGTGCAACACAAGTACCATTAGAAGAACAAACAGATTGATCGGTGGATGGAATTCCGAAACAATTCCAGAGTTTACAATCAGGACCAGAATATCCTTCTTTGCAAGAACAGGAGTTCGGCGAAGTACATGTGCCGTTGCCGGAACATACATTCTGCACATCCGTGTTTTCAACGTCAGAACATCTCCAAGATTTACAATCGGATCCGTAATAGCCAGTATCGCAAGCGCAATTGTCTGTTGATGAACAAATTCCTTTACCGCCACAAACGGTTGGTGATGTTGATGAAATTCCGAAACATGTAGTCTCGTTACAAAAAGTTCCGCTGTATCCATTTCTGCACTCGCATTGATCTGGTCCGACGCAATTTCCATTGGAGGAACATGCGGATGCTGAGGTTGAAGGGATTGAGTTGCATAATGTAATGTCGCATACATCTCCGTACCATCCTTGTTGACATTTGCAATTATCGTAGGAGCTGCAACTGCCGTATCCGCAGGTTACTCTGTGTGTGATGTTTGCGAAGCAGAAAAGTTGTTGCTAAACACGTTAGAATTTTTTGTGAAATAAAGATTACTCTTGTAAGTGTGAGTCTTTCGCGTTGTGTAAGAAGACGACGCGCTACTACTATGTTACGAATGTTATATTCAAAACCTTCGGAGGTTGGAATCTCAAAGGTCATCTTTCCTGGATTTATAACGCTGATGCCGGCACTTGTATCTTTAAGTATACTCGTGTTATTAGAGTAGATCTCATAATAAGAATTGTATTTATACAAGATCATTATGTGTGTCCTGTGGAAAGTAAAAAAATGTTGAATAAAAAAAAATACCATTCTATTATTTTCACATTCGCAAAGCCTGAACCGATGGCAAAGTTAGAAATGTATCCATCTTCTATTCCTACGTCTATGCTGTATCCGTTGAATTTAATAGGGGAAAATGTTCCATTGTATTCAGGGAAGTGAAGTGAGATCCAAAAAGATATTGAATAATCTCCTACGGTTTCTCTTAAATCACCCGTTTCAGCGGATGTGAGGCTTGATGTTATGGGCAAGAAGTCTCTTATTGCAGTAGTCGGCGTTAATTTTATATCACTTCCATACGGTCCATTTTTGTTTGTATTAGCTTTCAGTGGCCAATACCCAACGATTTCTATGTCATTTTTGAAGTCGTCACCAAAAAACGGTTCTATTTGAAAAGTAAGAAAAAATAAAAGGTGCAAGAGTAAAGTACCTATGCCTGATAGAAACATCAGCAGCATGACCACAACGTACTTCATAATATTTAGGATAAAAATGCGAATACATGACGTTTGATAAGTTGACAAGGACCGGACAGCAAATGGTCGAATTTAACACTAAATATCGAATGATTCCTGCATCGGGGAAACTTTATAGTCCAAATTCCGGAGTGGAACAGAAAGCCCGCAGCCGTTATCCCAAGTTTATATCACAAACTTTTTATTTCAACACTTGGTGGGGTGGGCTGGTTTTACATGGAGATGATCACACTTTAAAAAGGTTGTGAGCAACAACTGTCATTCCAAGTCAGACGACCCGCATTATAGATTCCATTTCAAATCTGCACTACCAAAGACAAGATGGCGGTTGTATAGAAGGGATTAGAACGGTCCAGATTGCTGCTCATACGATAGTGCGAATTCTGCGTTTCAAATCATTTATGTATGCTTTGGGCTATCGCTTGTTATAATTATGTTGCAGAACGGAAGTCACAGAAACCTTCAAGAAGTCAAACAGGGTTAGAAAAACAGTCACGGAACATGCAATTTAATCACTCGTGATGCAACACTTGCAGAATTCGTTCATCTTAAAAAGACTCACTCTTGAGGCGCCAAATTGTTATCGAATAACCGATACAGCACTTGTTCACCTCGAAGTAATATAATCCAAATAATAAAAGTGTTCATTTAAATTGTTGATTGTAAGACTTTTTAATGCTTTCAGACCTTCTTCTTCTGTCAGATGAGCATATAGACTACCCAGGTCAAATACCAAACGCTTAGGGGCTTAGAACGGACAAGGTAGTCTATTAGTGATATTACTGTTAGTAATGCTCGCTTTGATTGCATGCATGCTTTGGACCTGTTCTCTTGTTGTAATTACTGACTTAGAATTATGAGATGTGTTGTAAAAGAATTTCGTCAACTTGTAATGTCGTTACAAGCTATAAATACTTGGTCATCCGACTGTAAACAGTGCTGCCCCTGTCTTTTTTGGTGCCCTAATTTTAATCTTTACCAAAATTATCGTTATAAATGGAAGGGGTGATCTTGGTGGACAATAAATCAGTTTGAAACAATGAGAACACACAAAGATATCGGCATATTCATTGCAGCACTACTATTGGTTTGCTTCTTCCTAGACCTGGCACTAGTGTTACCAGATGTAGTGGGTGCAGCAAGTCACTCTGACAACCTTGGAGGATTCCAGCTCAGCAGAGGAGGTTTCAACGACATGCACATGGACCTCAACGAATTCCAAGACTTTGCCAGAGCAGCCATGCAAAGAGCTAAAGAACTATCAGAAATACCTTTAAACGAACCAGAATACATTGACACCACAAGATGGATTGGGGACTAGGAAGAAGACCAAGAATGTAAATAATGTACATAACAATGAACGAGTTTTTTTGCAAAAATGTGATTTATTTTGAACCTGCAAGCAGACCGACACCAATACAAGCAATTGTTAGTGACACAACTAGGATGATTAAGTTCCTCTTTCCTGTTATTTCTTTGAAGACAACGGTAGTCCAGAATGTATTTACCAACATGGGTCCAATGGCAACAAGCGCTGTAAAAAACGTTAAGAATGTGAAAAAAGAAAAGATGCTTACCGTAACCAACTGAGTAACCCAAGTTCTTTGTGGCCATGAGTTGGCAGCAACATGCGACACCCCACATCATTCCTGAAATGATGGATGGAACAATCATGTTTGGATAGATTTCTGGCTTGTTTCTTGTGACGAAACAGTAAATAATCAGGAAACAAGTGTTTGTAATCCAAATGCCACTGAAGTGACTGAAGATGAAGTCAAGAGGGTTGACCTTGAATCCATGACTTTCTTGGTCTTGACTCCATAAGGCTTAAAAGTAAATAAAAGTTACAATCGTTCGACATACAGAAGGGAACAAAGTTAGTACCGTATAAAGCACCTGATATTGCTGCCAAGGCAATACCCAAGAATTTCTTAAAGTAGGTATTTTGGAAGAATGCTGGTAGTTTGATGCTTGATTCCTCAGTGCTGTTGACAAGTAATTTGTGTTCCTCTTGTACGTAGGTTGTTGGGCCACCAACTTCGTCGACAACGTAGTTACTCTTGACTGTAACTTCTTCTGGGTCGTTCTCCTCTTTATCTTGGCCTGGAGGTTTGATGAAGAAGAAGATAATCAAAGAAATGGCCGCAAGAACGATACCAATCTTAATGTAACATTAATCACAAAAGCGAAATAAACTTACAATGTTCATAGCCTCCTTTCCGGAGCTACCTGTGACTTCTTTGTTGACACCGAATAGACCTAATTTACCAACAAAATATCCAATAACTTGGTGGGGATGAATAGAATTCAAAAGAACAAGACTTACGCAAGTTAGCACCGCTCCATAGTAGGAAACCTATTCCAAGTCCGCACAATTTGATAATGGGAACAACAAGGATGTTACCGCATGACCACAAGAGACCAGTCAATAGACCTGCAGGAACGAAGGTTATGGTGTGCACGATTACTAATGTTCCCCATCCGATAAGTAAGATTCCAGTGGACATTAACCAAGAAAATGCCACACCATCACCACTGGGAAACTTCTTTGTCACAATAAAGTTACTTCCAAAGAACAATATCGCAATAGCTGCGCATATATATCCTATGACTATATCGTTAGCCATTTTGCCCTTTTCAAGTTATTATATTTTATTACACAATCGAACGGAAATGAGCTGCTCAACTTGGATTTTGTCATGGGCGGAGTCTGGTTGGAGTTGTATGAAAGCGAGAAATATAAAGCAATGCGGACATCTCAATATCATTATAAAATGAATACTTTTATTTTGATTTTACACGTTTATGAATATATTATCCAGTACCAGACTGATTCGAACCATTCCAAACAAATCCCAAATGTCACGAATTACACTTTGCGAGTTCTGTCGCTTATGGTATTATATAGTGTATTGATCTGAGTGTACGTGGTGGTGATCATGGGAATGTTTACATTTTTGTTCTCTATCACTGAAGGTCTGTCCTCTGACTGTACTATGCGAACAATGTCGTTATCGTCCATGAGACTAACTACGAAGCACCACCTATCAGTAGATCTGCCAAGATCAATGTCCGAAAAAGCACAACCCAAAGGTCTTCCATTTTTAAAGTAATGAAGTGTATTCTTCCTCCAGTCATAATGCATTCCTATTCTATCCCCACGTCCACACCTCTCACCAAAAGTTACCTCTTGTTTTCTGTGAATCTTCTTTGCAGAACTAACATGATACCCATAGCTGTAGTCTGTGTCTCCAACCTAATAATGTTAGTGAGTGGAAAGAGATCAACCTTACCCTCCAAGGAGATAGAAAGTAAGAGGCTTGAGATTTTGATACTCCAAGTACAACATTGGACTGGTTGGTGGTGTTGTCCAGTAATATTTCGATGTAATTAATGTCAACAGAGGTCAGACTACTTTGGTCAAATCTTTGTTGAGTCTCTTCACTGGTTATCAATGGCTCATTCATTCTTACGGAGTACCAACTCTTTTGTCTTGGCTGTGATTGTAAGCACCGCAGTTGTATTCCATTTTCACCAATGGATAAGCTTCTGTGACAATTGTTGGTGTTGAAGACTTTTCTTCTCCTAACAAAATAATCGGAACAGCTTTGAGCAAGCTCGAGAAGACCAAAAAACTCGGCATCTAGTTGTATTTCCTGAATCAAACGAGGATCGCCCCATGGAAGTTGAGTTTTGCTCATGTCGCCATCATTTCTAACGTAATTCAGTATGAAACCAAAGTTCTTGCCGTCCCTATCTAAAATTTTTTTGACTTCAAAAAACACTAAGCAATCATACCTATAAATATTCTCCCTTTCGAATCTTTTATTACATCATTGTTTAAAATATCCTGGAATGAAGAAACACTTTGCCTATGTATGGGCTTCATCAGGGTCCCCCTGTTCCAGTCAGTTTAATTGAATCAAATGTACCCACTGACCTTGCTGTTGTATAGAAATATCCTCCCACTATTATATTAAAACATTATTTTGTTTCGAGACTGTACCATTCAGAGTAAGTACTTCATTCATATGAACCGTGCAAGTGCTTTTGTAATTCTTAAATTTATTTTTAGTTTTGATGCTAAGACCCCTCAATCGTATACAACGTGGGCAAGTAATAAGGAACTTCTCCACAACGAGGTGTTTATTCAGCACTCAAGTAAACAAAAATGATCCCACACCAGAAAAGTCAAAAGCAACGTTGGATTACCTGACTTCAATGTCGAAAGGTGCCTACGACAAACTAAAGCAAGTAAAGGATTCAGAAGCTTTCAAAAAGGCAGTTTCAACTGCCTCTGATGGTATAAAAACCGTAGGAAGAGAGGCAACAAAAGCGGCCACTTCTGCCGCAAAGGCTTCTTACGAAAAAATAAAGGAAACCAAACTATCTGACATACCGTCATCAACGTCCAAAACACTTACCGACGTGACAAACACTGCAAAAGAGGTAAAAAATTCGCCCCACGTTGCCAAAACAGTTGCACTCATCAAGGACGGATTAGAGGCATCCTCGAACAAGATCTCACAAGTCATGAACAAGAACCAAAACCCGACTCGAGTCGAAAATGCCGAAACCATTTTACAAGATCAACAACAACAATCCATCAACACGCCCAAGCTCGACACATCAAAATTACTAAATGTCATTGCTAAGCTCTTGACGTCGCCAACCATCACGGATACATTACTCCGAGCTCTACTCGGCATTTTAATTGTAATGTTTGGTGGTTGGCTATATTGTCTACATCAAAATGGATTCACCAATCCAGATCTCTTACATGACGTGAGAGCAAAATTACTCTTGTTCACTTCGGGTGCTTATTTGATTTTACAAAGAAACACATTTTCTGATTTTTTCAAACAATTATTTTCTCCTCGCAAAATTGCAAATTTATTTTTGTTTTTCAGCGGTCTTGTGTTTCAGGCCGGTGTTTATGTTGTTACTAATTTGATTTCAATCTTACCAAAATCATTTAGAAATAAAGTAATTAACATGTCTTCTAATAATTCTCTGGATGCGGTGTTGACCACGCAATTACGTCTAAAGTTGCTCTTGTTGGCGATGTTGTCTTTTTGGTATTATAGAGGTGCCGGTCCTAATTCTGTAAATGATGCATTCCGATCCGATGATGTGCAAGTCCATCATGACCATTTCATGAAACATAATAGCGAACAGGATGGTCATTGGTTCCGTAGTTTGTATCAGGTGTTTTTGAAACAGGGTTTGGAAATTTGGTACTTGACGTTACCATTTGCTGCGTCCACCATGAGAGAGTCATCCACTTTGGTTTCTCAATTTAAAACTCTTCCTTCTTATTTGACTTTTTCTAGTCGTTTGTTGTCGTCCGCTGGTGTGGTGTTTTTTTTGGTTGGGTTAAGCGTTCAGTTTGCGGACAGAGTGCAGAAGCAACTGTATGGCCAACCAGAGAAGAACAACACGATTATTAAACCTGGTGGTGCTTTTGTGTATTTCCTAAATCAATACAAATTGTTTATTGGTGAGATGATGATATGGAGTTCCTTCTTTTTGGTTTCTGCAGCTTGTGTATTGGCCAAAAGACAACATGCAGCAGTTAAACTTGGTGCAATTTTGGTTTCAGCAGGAGCACCTGCTCTGATGGCGTACAAGATCAAGAAGGAGCATATTGACGAAAATGAGTTGAGAGAAGCCTTGAGCACAGCAAACGGAGATCTTAAATTTGCAGCCGAGCTTCTTGCGCAATGCATGTACGAGGTTTGGAAGTTGATCAAAGCACAATTACTAAAACACATTGATTAAATATTTTTTATAAAAACTTGTTTATCTCTGCTTCCGAAAAGCCCAAAGGAATTTGGAGTCAACTTAGTCGAAAAAAAATGTTCTCATTACAACAGGAGTTGATGACGGTTACCCCTTCTTATTAGAAAGGGCGGAAATAATCTTAATAAAGAAGAAATGAAGAGTTTAGCTTTTGCGATTGTGGTTGTATTTGCCTGTGTCCAAGCACAATATGCAACAACCAGTCCTGATAAGAATTCGCAACTAGGTGTATATTCGACTTACACAATAACGAAGACAGGTGCGCCAAGCACAACTGGGTTCCAATGGACTGCATCTGTTAATAGAGATTATGTATGCTCCGTTAATACAACCTTCTCTGCTCCACAAGCAGGATCAACGAGTGCGACATACAAGTTTGTGATAACAGGAAAACAGCCAGGAACAGCGACTGTTAGCTTGACATACAAAAGAGTTTGGGAGTCGACGCCACTATATTTCGAACGATACAACTTTGATGTAGTTAATGCCACACCAAAGCCAACAACAAAAACTCCAACAACAACAACCAGATCTCCTATAGCCACACCGATTCCAACCACAAAAGCACCAACAACTACTAGAGCACCCACCACTACCAGAGTTCCAACTACATCTCCTACAACCAAAAGTCCTACAACAAGATCCACTCCAACACCGACGACCAAGACTGTAATTATTACTTCTGATCCAAGCGGTCGTGACGAGTCTGTAGAAAATTCCTCAAGTAAGGTTGAAGGATTGTCCCTGTCGTTCGTTGTTGTTCTGCTAGCGTTAATAACACTTTACTAAACAAGAAATGTATATAAAAACACTTTTATAACAAGCACAGTTTTTTGATATAGTCACCCTTTATACACTGTATAATGTCGAAACTACTTGTGGTTGAATTGAGCATCAGATCATAATTTGAGTTTATATAATACAATAATTTATTTTAAAGTCCATTTGTGTAGTAATGCATCTCCTGGTCTCTTCTTGTTATTCCTTCTCTTTATACCGGTACCTCCAACTAACTTCTTCTTTGGAGCGGCAAATAATTTTGAAAGAGCTTCATCCACTGGTATTGTTTGTGGGGAGTTCAATGAAAGTGTATCGTCTATTAGTTGACCATAGGTTCTTAGATCATTCGCATCGAACATGGCTGAATTTGAGGTTTCGTATTGAGGGTATACCATTGCATTAGGTGT
>JAOPGA020000551.1:0-10416 GCA_026419775.2 Acrasis kona
GCACTGTTGTACTTTTATTAGGAGCAATACTAGAAATTATTGGTGCTGCTCTTTGGTTAGTGGGACCAGAAAGATTTGGTACATTCCACGCAGGTACCATTTTATGGATAATTGGATCATCCATGACCCTCGCATACTTTGTATTTAGAAATCATAATGCTGTCATTGACGGAATTTATTTATATCACTCATACGTTGATAATTTGACTACAGGAATGCAAGGTTCAAAACTAACCTATGATGTAGCACCAGAGGATCACATTGTTGGACTGTATTTGAATGCAGTCGCAACCATATTATATACTATTGCCTCAATACTATTATTGTTGGGCTCAATTAGTTGGACAAACTTCTCACGGAGTGTTCTTGTAGATAACTTTCAAATGAGAGCAGGGATACTATGGGTTGTATCAGGTTCCCTGTATGTATTTGGTGGTTTGTTCCAAATGATGGCAAGAAGGTGATTCTTACAAGAGTCTGCATAAAATAGTGCAGTGGAAAACTTGTATTGATGTTCCTGATAGGTTAAAATAAAATAGATTATATGTAACTAATGCATTATCGTCTGATATCTAATACCGACGACATCTCTGTTTCGGATAACTTTGTTCGATTACAACAAACAACAATTTTGTTTACAATTTTGATTTTAATTGATCATTGGATGAATATACACGCTCACTAACTTCCTTCGCAACTCTTTCACCACTCTCCAACGCTCCCTCCATATAAGCAATCCACTTGCTTGCAGTCTCTGTACCGGCCCAATGAATCCTTCCACATGGCTCTCTTAATCCTTTATGACACGCGGTGATAGCACCTGGTCCAAGGAGTCCAACGTAACAACCGCCAGAATGTCTCTCCGTTCTCCAATCCTTTTCAAGATACTTTATCGGATGTAACGCTTCTTCTCCCCAATATCTCGCGTACTGTTTGCAAATCGCAGATTGTCTTTCGGCTTCGGTCCTCGTGGCCCACTCTCTGGCTGCTTGTGCACCAATGAATCCTACGATAGCACTGGTACCGTCTGGAGCGGAATCGTCGTAACAAATAAAGATGGGTCCGGTGTCGCTGATGACTTCTGCACTGAATCCCTTTTCTCTCCAAAATCTGTTTTTGTAAACTACGATGACCTTGATAATGCATCCCATGGGCATGCGTTGGGTTAGTTCGTCACGTGCACCACTTACTAGAGGATAAAAGTCGATTTTTCTTGAGATGGTGGGTGGGACCGCAACAATGCAATATTTTGCTTTGTAGACCCGTTGATCCTTGACTCCGAGATCATCATTCCAAACTGTTACCGACACTCCTGCTGTTGGGTGTTGTTCTATGCGATGTACTGTTGAGTTGAGCTTGATGTCAAAGTTTTTGTTCTTTTCTAATAATTCTTTGAGTCTTGTGCTGACCTGTTGTGATCCGTTCACAATGCGTTTTTCTTGAGCACCACCTTTAATGTCGGCTAAACGGGAGTAGCCTTCACCGGCCTTTAAGAATACTAAAAAGTAAAGGAGAGACATTTCAAGTGGCTCTTGACCTAAACATACTCTGGCAAACCAATTAATGATTGCTCTTCCATCATCACCTTTAACGTTCTTTGAGGTCCATTCTGCAATTGTTTGTGAGTCCCATGTTTTTGGGTTGCCGTATTGTTTTTCGTCAATGTTTGGTTTGCCTGATAATGGATCAGAGACGGAGGGTAATGAAAAAGCCATGGTGTCTAACTTCTGTATTGCTTCAAATACACCATCCAAAGAGTATTTATCGTTTAGATTTGAAATGTTTCCAGCATATTTAATCTGCTTTCCATTGACATCAAGAATGTGGTCGCCTTCTTCATATTGGTCAAACATTTCAAGTCCGAGTTCTTTCACAAGGTCCTGCAGAAGATAATGAGTGCCACCAACCCATTGACCTCCTAAATCTAATCGATAGTAAAACGCGAGATGGATGTAAACAAAATACCCCAATAGTGGTCACCATGTTTCTCTGTTAATGTTCTACCACCAACTCTCTTATTGTTAAATTGCAAAGAACGTAACTGCACTTACATCTCTGGCCTCAAGAACAAGTACCGAATGGCCCTCCTTGATGAGTTTCTTTGAAGCATATAATCCAGCCAGTCCTCCTCCTACTACTATGATATCATATGTGTGTTCCAACATTCTCCAAAAATATTTTTATTAATTTTGATTGACAACTGTTTGTAAATAAAGACTTCAAGTTCAGCATCAAAGAGCAAAATAAGCATATTAGTGAGTGCACCAACAACTTGGTTTGTGTAGCAAGTAAGACTCAAGATATTAATTCAAACTGTAGATGGATTGATGCATCAAAATTGATTTCTCCGGAGGCGTAGAATTAACATAAAAAATTGGTCAACTAGCAGACACACAATATGAGCGTTAGGGTTCATACCAGAATGAGGCCGTTCATCGGGGATGAGCCTTATTCTGAATTTGGTCACTCATTTAACATCGATGATTGTACAATAATGGAAGACAATTCGGTGACAGGCTCAAAATCACCCTCATTCTCGTTCGATAATATACTTGGACCAAGTGCCTCTAACAAAGAAGTGTTTGAACTATGTGCAGAGTCAATCATAAATGACTGTTTGATGGGATACAACGGAGTAGTGTTTGCATACGGACAGACATCCTCTGGAAAAACCCATAGCATGTATGGGACAGATACCGATCCAGGTGTTATTCGTCAAGCAGTAGACCACATTTTTAAACATGTTCGAAATAGTGATAGAGAGTGGCTAATTCGCATCACATTTGTAGAAGTATACAACGAACAGCTATACGATCTATTAAACCCTGAAACACCAAGCGCTAGTTTAATTATACACGAAGACAAGCTAGACAACGTACTAGTCAAAAACATTAAGGAGGTAGTCGTAAGGAGTGAAAGCGACGTTGTCAAGAGTCTTATGGAAGGAAACCACAACCGACACATTGCAGCTACAAACATGAACAACAGAAGTAGTCGATCTCATGCAGTTTTTACAATTATAATCGAAAGTAAAGAAATGGACTCCAAATTAAAAGAACGAGATAATTTATTATCTCCCAAAACATCTCTGCAGGAGAAAGGAAAGGCGGTAAAAGTGAGTTACTTGTACATGGTTGATTTAGCTGGATCAGAGAGGGCTAATAAAACTCTAGCTGTGGGTAATACTCGTAATGAAGGAAACTTTATAAATAAAAGTTTGCTAACACTTACGAGAGTAATACAGGAGCTAGTTGCCTGCTCCAAGAAAAAAACAAGAAGCTACATACCTTATAGAGATAGCAAGCTAACTAGAATGATTAAGCTAGGACTAGGAGGTAATTCTAAGCTATCAATTCTGTGCTGCATCACTCCTGGTAAAAACCATGTGGAAGAAAGTGTATCGACATTGAGATTTGGATCAGGTGCCCGAAAGATTACTAACAAGTCTAAAATCAATCAAATTATGGACGAAACTACTCTAATTGAGCATTATAAGAAGGAGATTAGCACGTTAAAGGATAAACTCGAAAAGAGCAACATGGAACAAATTTTGAATGAAAAGCAGAGGTTAGAGAATAACTACGAGGAAGTCAACATGGAAAGAGAAAAGCTGAAATGTATGGTCGATGAGCTGACTCAGCTAATTATAGTTGGCAAGAGCAAAAAACCAGAAAATGTTGTAAGGGCCATGAACATAAGGAGAAGCAACTCTCTAGTAATTGATTTGAGGAACGAAGAACTGAACCACATTAGAAACTTGGCAAGAAGAAGCTTGACACCCGATGATGCTGCGGCTATCAACACTGACGGAACTGATATTGATGAATTGTTGGATAGTTTATCAAACTGTAGTTCCGAAGATGTAGACAAGCAGCTTGAGACTCAACTAGAAGACGCAAAGATGCAGATAGAAGAAAAGAAGAAAGAGAGCGACGATGCAATTAGAAAAGTACTTGAAGTTGTAGAAGTTTTGAAGAGCGATAATGATACACTTCGAAGAAGATTAACTGAAGTGGAACAGGAGAAATTTGAAGCTTTACAAAAGTTCTCAGACATTCAAACAAGTTTGAATCAATCTGGAGATGAAATTCGTTTAGATTACGATAAGAAAATGTATTGGAAGAGCTGCGAAGTTGAGGATCTAAAGAGGAGATTACTAGAAAAAGAAGAACGGTACCAAGAGATTACAAATAAATTTTTGGAAGTTCAAAATAGCATCACAATATCCGAGTATGAGAAGAGGATTCTCGTTAGCAAAGTGAATTCTTTGAGGTTCAAGAAACAAAAAGCAAAAGCTCAGGCGGAGAAGCTTTCGCAGCTGGTAAATTTCCAACAAAAAGACAATAGCAACAATGGCTCTTTGGGTGTTCTTTTGAACGAAATAACCCTACTAAAGGAACGTGTTTATAATTTCACAGGTAAACCTTTCACAATTCAATCTTCCATTCTAATAAATTTAGACTACCTACAAAAAGTCAGAGAACAACATTTAGGTAACAACAACCATTCCATCACCATCGAGTGAACATTTTGTACATTAAAAAACATTAGTAAAAAAAACATTTTATAAATCTAAAATTTTATAAACAGACAATTTTTCTTGTCTTTTCAACACCAACATATCTCCAAAGCTTTCGTTATTCATCTCTAAACGATATTCCCTCCTCATCAAATCCATTCTTTATGAATTCGTTCGTTGTCTCTTGTTCGAAACACCATCTTGATTTGGCGAAAGTCTTTCATTCTCTTGCGGTAATTGTATCGAATGTTGTTCATTATTTTGTTGTTGAATCTGTTGTTGTTGTTGTTGCTGTTGTTGCTGACGATACAAATCACCAATCTTGTTTTGAAGGAATAATGCCAATAATGCATTGTTATCAACTTCTCTGTTCCCATTGGTCGCCAATAGTTGACTGAGCGATCCTTGTAAAATTTGTTGAACTTGACTCTGGATGATGGCTTGTTGTTGATTATCCAAAGGTTGTTGTTGTTGTTGTTGTTGTTGTTGCATTTGTTGTTGTTGGTTGTTTGGAGAAAACTGACTCATATCCGTTTCTTCTTCTTCGTCTTCTTCTTCGTCCTCTTCCTTTGCTTTTCTCTTTCTTTGTTTTCTCTTTGGAGCCGTTGGTGATGTTGTTGCATCTTCGTCGTCGTAATTTTCATTACCGGCCATTCTGTTGAGATCGTCCATTGTGAAATCATGTATGCTTCTTTTGTTTTTGTTTTTTTGTTTTTGACGTAAAAAGTATTTTTGAGCATGTGACTGGATCTGAGTGGGCGTTCTTGTCCCGACAATGGTTGCGATTTCTTTCCAAGCACCTTTTCCATGTTGTTGTAATCCGGTAAGGAATCGCATGTGTTCGTCCTTGTTCCATCCTTGCTTGAATGGAACCTTCTTCATGGGCGTCGTCGATGATGCTGAATTGTTGGATGACGGTGATGGAGGCATGATGGCGTGACCACCTAGTGATGGGTTGCCCATGACGGCACTGTTCATTAATTTGTGGTCCATGTCATTCATGGGAATCATGTGACCGTCGCTCTTCTTCTTCCTTGGTTTCTTCGTGAATGCGCTGTCCTTGTTGTTCGTTAATTGATCATCTCCATCAGCTACTTGTTCCGTCACCATGCGATCCTTGTCATCGGCTGATGCCTCTTCAGTCCTGAATTTATCGTGGAATGGACAACGTCCGATACGTTGACATGGTTTATTGTGTTGGTTTAAATGTCCACATATCTTGTATCCTCTGTCATTGTATAACCGTCCGTCAATGCTTGTGTATTGTTCGGACCCATACTGGACAATGAGTCGGTTGGGTGCGTTTAGTTCTGATTGTGAAAGTTGTTCGTGATATTTACGTTGAGGTGCTTGTTGTTGTTGTTGATGCGGGTAGGGAGGTTCCATGAAGGGCAGGTCTGGTTGTTTGATTGGAGATTGTTGCTGTACAGAGTATACATGTTGTTGTTGTTGTTGTTGCTGAAGCATTTGTGGCTGTGCAACGTCTTCCTGTTCATTTTGCATCATTGGGTTTGTGTTCATCATGGGAGGCAAATATTGTTGGTTGGTCCGATGATGGACGTCTTCAAGCATGTGCGGCCGCATCACTACGCTATGGTCTGGGTCATGATTGGTCGGCATGTTGATGGTGGCGTGGGCTCCGTGATACTTTCTATTGTACTCTTCGTCGTCCTCTAATTCTTCTTGGAAGCGTGAAAATGAAGAAGAGGAGAAGCTCTTGTTTAACAAACTACTGCTGCCCGTGTGAAGGTTTGACAAGGAACCAGAAGATGCGGATTTTAGTAGAGTGGAGCTGTCCACATAGTCGGTGAGTGAATTGGTGGAAGCAGAAGAAACCATCTCAGAGGCATAAGCTGACCGTAGATGGATGGGTTGTGGACGGATGGGACTGCTCAAGGTGCCCAAATCAACAGCCTCGCCAAAACTGGAAAGTGATGTCATGGACTCGGACTTTACAAGGTAGTCTTGTGGGTTAGTTACCGTTTGATGTATTGGCGGTGTGGGTACAATGTTTTGTTGCTCCTTATTTACACTATTGTCTGTGCTGTTGACAGTTTCTCTTTGTGCATTTTGATTCCAGTGGTTTGGGAATTTGTGGTTATTCTCGCTAGTGTCCTCGTCCTCCTCGTCTGGGAACATGTTTAGGATGTCTTCGAGGCTTCCTTTTCTTGGGAGACTGGTCATACTTGTGGTTCTTTTCATTGTTGGAGTACCTGTACTCAACTTGTCACCCAGTTTTTGGGTTTGTTTTTGGGTTTCGTCTTGCGACAGTTTGGGTTTACTAAAATTAACGTTATCAGATGCGATACGAGGTTTTTGTTCTCGTATGTTAAATGTATTGATAATAGAGTGTGTATTATCAACGGTTTAGACTTTGGGTATAATCGGGCTAAGATTGAATTACAATCCAATCACAACGATTAGTGCGGGGAGTTTTTTTCTCCACTGCCACTTTCGCTAAACTTCGGAGTAAACTGACTTTATTACAAAAATTGATTGTATTTTTGATTAAAGTGTTATACCAATCTTCAGCAATCAAATTGACTTGCGCGTCTGGGGAGGGACAAAGGGGCTGAAGCTTTTGAAGCAAAGTATAGAATTTAAGAGATACCACCATCCGCTAGTTAGTCAGACAAATCCTTTAAACCGAAATTCATTTAGATTACATTCAACTTTTTTCTTTCATGTATTTCGTACCTTCTTCTAGAGCCCAGTCCATAATTTTTTTGACGCCCTTAATCGCCATGGCTATAGTTACCGAAAACGAGGTGTTGTGGCCCTGGAGGATGCTCGGTGTGCTTGTTTGGAAATCAAATTGTATCAAAATTTTATTAATCAAAATTTCGTTTACAATATCAGTTTACATAAGTTTGGTCCGTCTCTAATAATCTGATCGGATGGACCTTGAACATGCAAATAGCGAGGGTTTCGTTAAATTCCTCAAAGACAATCGAAAGTTTGAAGGAGACGACTCACGAGAGAATGTTGCAGGGTTGATCAAGACACATGTAAAGTTTTGCCCTAATAATGAAATCAATCCATTCTACCGTGCTATTTGATAGCCACATGCTCCGAAGTCGTTGGTTGCGAACGAGTGACTAGTAGGTGGTTCCACAAGAAACACCTTACGAAATTATAAGGTTAAAATTTCAAGCGCAGTTGTTGAAGAGGACAAAGGTTGCCAAATAGATATCACCACGCAAAGAGGATATCGAATAATACCTTGAAAACGTGACCAGCACATGCGCTTAAAGTTTACAAGGTGGTCGAGAAATTGGGAACGAGACGCAAGAACTAACAAAATAGAATGTAGAGAGCTGTCGGTGATATAACTAGTACTTGCTATTTGTAGATAAAAAAGAAATTTATTCATAGTTGTTTGCAATTCCAATTTCATATCCTTTTTCACTTCCAGCATACCTTGCGGTATCATATACATATTGATCAACTCCAGCTCCAAATTGTTTGGAGAACTTTCCAGATTTTTTACCAATACTTTTTCCAAATGAACCTCCTAACTGGAAACCCAAAATGGATCCAACAACGCTCATAGGTTTCTTCAACAATTTGTGATTTCTCTCAAATAAATTGCCCCTGGAAATATCTCTATTCCAATCCCTGTATTCAAATTCATCGTCGTCAAAATTCTTTGAACTATTGACCACAACAACATACGAAACAATCAGGATGATTGAAACGAGCAGTAACCTCACACCCATCAATGTCACTTGAATTGAAATTTAACTATCAATCATAAGAGGTTACTATGCACCGGAGCCGAAAGTTTATTGCTAGTTTTACAAACCCCGTCAATATGTTTACATGTCAAATTGTGAACATGAGCAATCACCTTCTCGTTGATTAGTATGAGGGTATAACCATATTATTTTATTTGAGGGCACTTCGTCGCTAGGGGCGGCTTCCACCATTTATAACACTTTTATATAGATCGGATCATTCCACACCTACAAGCGGATACCCACCAGCTGTACGTGAAAAGAAAATTTTGGGCACCTACAAGCGGAAACCTAGCTGTAATATGGAATTACTTGGGCGCAAACGAGGCTCCATACGATTAACAGAAAAATAGGCTCATGATGTCATTCATTACCCATGCGGCGCTCTAGAAAATTAGGAGTTGCAGCTGATCCATAACCGGGAAATACAACATGGTAACCATTGATGTCCTTTCCATAGACAAGATATACATAGTAGATTCCACGCTTGTGACTAACAGGGTTTAATATAGGCATGACAACTAGATTGTCTCGTACCCAATCCATTGTAACAGCCTCAAATTCAGATATTGGGCGCTCTTGCTTACTGGGAAACCAATATGCTTTGACATGTGTAGGCGATCATGATTCATGTAGAGTATACGTATATTGTCTGGGCGTTTGTATACACTCTTGGTCCCGTCTCATATATGAGAGAAATTCTATCTGTCTTAGGAAGATACGGTCGCGTTAGCCCTTTGCTACATTCATTTCAGTTATTCCTCAATTTCTTGATCTTTGAAGCTAGATCCGCCTTCCATTTATTGATAGCACTGTAAGAAGTCAAAATCTTTTTCATTTTTTGTCCTCCATCCGCTTGGCTACCAGTCAGCAACCCTTTGATCCATTTTTCATACAACACTTGCTTGAGCTGTTCTCTTCGACCATCGAATCACAATTGTTTGCAATATTTTCTCGATAATGTGAAGAATTTCGACAGGTCGAGTCCGATAGCAACAGTGCTTGGATTGTCTCTTTGACATCATCTCATGGAGCGACAATGTGGTCACTCTATACAAGCAAAAGATTGAAGTATCGTCATCACCATATAATCAACTACAGGTTGATTTTTCAAAATTCTACGGCAGCACAAACTATATTGGTTTCAAGTATTGACATTGCTTGATTAGTTTTACTCTTAAAGTTATTTTTTTCAATTTTTGGCAGTGGGATATTGTCGATGGACAGAAAGCAGGACACGCAAAAAAGGAATTCAACAATAAAAAAGGTGTACTTGTCAAGACCAATTTTCACTAAGTATGAGAGTCTTGAGATACTCTTCACAGTTCCATGCATCCTGGCCGTTTTGAACTGTTTGTTCATTCTGTCAAGGATTGTTGCTGGGGTGAAGTTGCAGTAAAGGAACAAAGAGAAGCTACGTTTGGGATCACATCAATGTGACGCCAGTAACAATGAGAGTGGACAACCTGATTTTATGAACACCTGCAAATACCGCAAATGGAGTGTTTTGGAGAGCATGCGAAAAAATTCAACATCGAACATGAAAAGTCTTGAGAAGCACGGAATAAAGGTAGCAAGTCAAGTGGCAAGAGCAACCAAAGCTGGGAGATTGCGAACAATACGAACGAGATGTTGTACAATCGGTTGTTGAGGAAGATTTACCTTTTACTTTCGTTGAGGTAACATCATTCCAACGCATTTTCATAAACATAGGATTTGATAATTCCTCTATGTCAGCTGCAACATTGAAGCGTAGGGTTGAGCAATATTATGACGAGTCGCGTCAAGCTTAAGAAGTTGTTGGAAGATACCTGCGATACTACAACTCAGGTGTAGTCAGTGGCGATTCAAATGGAGGCTTTAAATGGGTTCTTTCATGGTGGAATGATGATGCCGCAGTTATGCCAGTAATGTCCAAGGTTGCGCGACGATATCTCGCAATAACAGCTGCGTCTGTTTCCGCTAGGCTCTAAACATAAAAACTAGCCTCAAATATTTGCAAAAATTTGAATTTGTATTTGATTTATTTATATTTGGCCGGAGTATTTGACCGGAGCATTTSAATAAATAATTATTTGTGACAAATTACTTGCAAATTATTTACAAATCATTCGTGCCGAGCCCTAAAGTTGCTCATTGTGTGTTCTTGTAACAAATGTG